>VWPU01017389.1:260591-325130 GCA_013398955.1 Callaeas wilsoni
CATGGCAGGTTCCCATGGCAGGTTCCCATGGCATGATCTCCTGGCAGGTTCCTATGACAGATTCCCATGGCAGGTTCCCATGGCAGATTCTCATGGCAGGTTCCTATAGCAGGCTCCCATCGCAGGGTCCCACAGCAGGTACCCACGGCAGGTTCCCATCGCAGGTTCCCATGGCAGGTCCCCATGGCATGATCTCCTGGCAGGTTCCTCTGCCAGATTCCCATGCCAGGGTCCCACGGCAGGTTCCCATGACAGGTTCCCATGGCAGATTCTCATGGCAGGTTCCTATAGCAGGCTCCCATCGCAGGGTCCCACAGCAGGTACCCACGGCAGGTTCCCATCGCAGGTTCCCATGGCAGGTCCCCATGGCATGATCTCCTGGCAGGTTCCTCTGCCAGATTCCCATGCCAGGGTCCCACGGCAGGTTCCCATGACAGGTTCCCATGGCAGATTCTCATGGCAGGTTCCTATAGCAGGCTCCCATCGCAGGGTCCCACAGCAGGTACCCACGGCAGGTTCCCATCGCAGGTTCCCATGGCAGGTCCCCATGGCATGTTCCCATGGCAGGTTCCCATGGCAGATTCTCATGGCAGGTTCCTATGGAATGTTCCCATGCCAGGCTCCCACGGCACCACCAGCTGCAGCACGGCTGCACACGCCAGCTCTGCTGCAGTGCTGCTCGGGTGCCGCTCACATTCCAGCCTGGTGTTCCTCTACACGACAGACCCTGCAATCAGAGCTCAGCTCTGCCAAATCCTGCTGTTCCCAGGTGCCGCTGCCATTTGGACTCGAGGTTCAGGTGCCTTGTGAACAATCCCAACCTGGATTCATTCGTTTAAATTAAGAATAAACATTCCCAAAGGCCACAGGGACTGTGGTTTAGATCCATTGTCCTTTTGTAGCAAGTTCACATGAAGATTAAGATGTTTCAGAGTTAAAGCTCCTGCTGTTCATAGCTGTGGGAGCAAAGGGAGGATTGATCATTCGGGGTCTGTGTGCTCCTTTCAGTAAATATTCTGCATTTGTGTTCAAGGGAGTGTTGTGGCAGAGGGAGTCACAGTGTTCTCTGTCTCATGGGTGTCATGATTTTCAAAGCCACCTAAAAGAATAAGAAGCCCAGTTCTTAATAGATAGCTTTGACTATCCCATATTTATTTTATGCTTTGCTGTTATTTTCTATGTGCAATAAATGTCATCTAGGTTGAAACATAAGTAGTTTATTCTGGTGTGTGGGAAGAATGATGCCTGGGTTGCAGGTAGTTCAGCATGCAGGTGGTTGTAGCACATGTCACTGGGATCTGATCACAATAGCAGGAGTAAAATGACAAAGTAAAAGCAGTAGGAATGGTCCCTTAGCACAAATAACTTCTAGTCAACTGTATTAAAAAAAAAAGAAGAAGAATGAAAGTGGTGAAGCTCAACAAATCAAGGTGTCAGGCACAGGTTGTTCCACAAGCTAGAAAATTATAATATAAAGAGGAACTCTTTGCTTCACCTACCCTGAAAGTCTTCCTGCATAATGACACCTGTCTGGGAGATTTTAATTTGATATCAGAGCTATTTATACAGCATAAAACATTGTCTTTTCTCTTCACTGACTGAAAAATCATTCAAATGGAAGCCCAAACATACGCGTGACTTGTAGCAATGGCAAGGTTCGAAAAGAGAGATTAATATTTTCAGAGAAACTATTCTTTAATTATTCTCTTTCCTCCTCTGACCCTAACATAGAGAGCACATAGAGAACTTACAGTCTGGGCAGTAACATGAAGAATGTTTTTGTTAACTTGTATCCATTGATAAAAATGATGACTTTTGATATTTCCTTCTCTATATATTTTTCAAAACATGTGACAGTTGCAACAAAGTACTTCAAAGCCATTGCCATTAGATATGTTGAATTTGGAGGCTTTCAAATGAAGTCTAGCATCCCAGGAGACTGAATTAAAAAGTAAACAGCACTATTCATCTTTTCCTACCAGATTTATCTAGAGTACAATTAACTGCAGAGACTGTACTCTTAGAGCATACAACTGTGCAGCCTGATAATGCTTCTCCCACATCACTAAAGTAATAAATTTCTGCTCCCATCACTGTTTTCTCTTGTATCAAGCCTGTGGATTCAGCTCATATAATAGCTAATACCAGGAGCTGTGTGCTGGCTAGCTCTTAATTCTGTCAGGCTTTTACCTGTGTGCTTCACTATCTTTAGCATATAATTATTCTCCTCATGTTCTCTAAGGAAGGGGAGTATTATATAGATAAGGAAATGATGCAAAAAAAAAAAAAGAGGGATAGATCTGGGTCCATAAGGAGGATACAGATGCCACAGTGCTGTTCAAGTTTGTGTGGAATAATGAAATCCTTCCCAGGACAAAGGGAGATGGGGAGGCAGGATTCAGTAGCCTGAGGCAGTCTGGGGGCAGTGACTCGCATTTTGTGGTGTCCAGGCTTGTGAGGAAGCACTGCCTGTGCAAGAACCTCTGGAGAGGAAAGCTCCAGATGTTCTCTGATGCCGAACCTGGAAAATGGGCTGTCTAGGTGCCAGGCTCCAGGACAGCAAAGCTTGTAGCCAGCTTATTTCTAATGAAGACAGGCTGATTTGTGTACGATTTACAGGGAGAATCATCACACTGTACAACACTTGTTCCCAGCGACTCTCTATCCTCTCCAAATTATCACCTGCACCTGACACATTGGAGAGGACATGCTGTATCTTCCCTCTGATGGTTGGCAAATACTGTGACATTAGTATGCATAGCTAAATATTTAAAACTCCAGTGTTACATACGAATTGGCACGAATTTCCCACGCAGAAGGAAAAGTACCTTCCACTCTTCACTGTGACCCAAAGTGTGAATCTATTCCACACACAGTGACGTTGGCAGTGAGCCTGGGCCATAATTTATTTTTAAATCTTTTAAAGCGTTTATAGGCAGTGTGGAACATTTTCATGCCTTACAAGAAACAGTGAAACTATGCGAAAAGGCCTGTTTCAAAGAAGGGAAAGGTTGCATTGCCCAAGGAAAAGAGAAAGCATGAGACAATTTAAAATGCAGAAGATGTTCTCTGCTCACCCTGCAATGCCCCTGAGGTCCCCCCTTTGATCCGTCCCTGGAGCCAGATGCTTATCAGATATAAAAGGGCAGCTCTGGTGGCATAAGTACAGCTATGGTGATTTACACCAGCTCCAAGTCTGCACCTGAGCACTTTTCCCAAGGCTGTGTATAGTTTGATAAACACTTGGAGTGTTTATCAGAGACAGGACATGAGCATAAGTATGAAAAAAAAATCTTTCCTAATCAATATCAAAATAAAGTTTTGAACACTGAGCACTAACTTACAGAAACTTGCCAAGGCAAATACATATATTTGTTTTTAAAACGATTGTCTTATAAATAGTGAAAATGAGTCTTTGATAGTCTTTAGCATACTTACATTTGTACATGACCATAATGGTGGTACTTATTAGCAAAGCTGCTATAAGACCATGCTCTGACATTATTTAAAATATTCTCACTCAGGGATGTGGTCTCCAAAACTGATCTGATATACAAAGATTTCTGCAGATATTCAGAGGTTTCTCTTCTCATCTTCCAGACCTGCATTACCACCACTCAAACATTAGACAAGATCTGTAGAGCAATGAGTTTGGATATTCAGATTCACTTTGTGTAGCTCTCTGTGTGCATGAGACTGACTGACTTCCACTTTTATGCCTTTTATATAGGAAATCTCATGACATTTGGGCAGCACCTTCTCATTCATTTTTTTCTGTGAGAAATGTAGTGGAAGTGGCCCCTTTGACACATGTACTGTCTGAATAGGTGCTACACATGGAACTAGTTAAAAAACTTTACTGAATCACCAGTAAATCACTGGTATCTCTGACAAAGGACAAAAACACTTTCTCAAAAATCGTTTGAGACAAGAAATTTGGGGGCAAGGGTGTGTTTATGCCACGTTTCAAATTGAAGCAATTGACAAAGAAGGGAAAAATGAATGTACTGACCTCCAGTGGGAATAAAGCCAACTCATCTTGAAGGACAAGAGGGCTTTTCGTTTGCTGTATCTGCTGAATATGGTGGGAACAATAACACAGGTTTCTCCTGAGAGTTTCCCTGTCTGCAGAAGCCAGAATGAACCACACTCTGCAAGGCTGAAATATATTGGTTTTATTGTGAGACAAATCTTAGGCTTCAAATCTGAAGACTTACTGATTCAAATCCTGTTGTCCCTGTCTGTAAAGCCTGTGCATTATTTCTTCTTTTATACATGGGAACTCTGAGTCAGGGGATGTGCCTGAGATTAGTATGAACAGCAAGCAGATGGCAGATACCTTCTAGGGATAATTACTGTGTTGTGGAAAGACTCCTGTGATAAACACTGAAGGAGTGCAAATGGAAGGGAAATGCAGAACTAATGAAGTTGGGGTAATAATCCAGTTGGGAAGAAAAGTTGAAAGCCAAGAGTTAAATGTGAAAAGGCCCTGGGGGAATATCAATCATTCAGGGTCAGACTGAACCTCTCTCCAGGACCGTGTGACACCCTCCTCCATGTGCTGGATACAAACAAACATTTATACACTGTGACTAGGGTGTCTGAAAAGAGTTAACCAGATATAATTTCTTCCACCTTTCAGGCACCACATAATCACATGTATTTCCTTGCCAACATTGTCAAGATCTTCATGTATCTAAGTGCTAAGTTCATAATACCCTCTCTGTGTGTTTACTCCTGCAGAGGATTGCATTACTGAGCACACCTTATATTTTATTCAGGTGCTTTCATCCCCCGGTGCAATGAAGAAGGTTATTACAAAGCCACTCAGTGCCATGGCAGCACGGGGCAGTGCTGGTGTGTTGATAAGTACGGGAATGAGATAGCTGGCTCCAGAAAGCGAGGGACAGTCAGCTGTGGTGAGTAATGATGTGCTTTCCTCAGACAAGGGGGGAATTAACACTGCTGTAAGCCCTGCCATTGCTGTGCCACCGAGTACGATAACAAAAGGGACCACAGGGAAACACCAGTACCGCAGTTCAAAGCGCTCCTCTGTTTTCCTATTCGGACTACAAATGGGGCCCTCATGGGTCCTTTGGACAGCAGGGGTGCAGCACAAGCTAGCAGGCAATAACCACTGTTAAGGTATTTTTGCTACCAGCCTGGAAAGTGCAGTTAGTGATGTTAAAATTAACATCTGGGGCTGCTCCGCATGGTTATGAAATATATTGTTCTGTGTACTCTGGAATGTGCATCTGCTGGAACTTCATGAATAATGCCTTTCCAGACAAGGGAAGGCCTAAATGTGTAAAATTGTATACATTAGCAACCAAGCCCAATAAAATTGCTGACAGGACAATATTATGTAGGTAAGTGAAATCACTAATTAGCTGTTGTGCCTAGACAAGGACGATGCCACCTACAATCCTTCGGCGTGCTTCAGGGGTATTTGTGAGTGCAGCTTTCTTTTTTGAGAAGGAACAGAGACCTAGAAGGTCCAAGATGCCCAGAATCACATCACAGATCTTAGGTTCAACAGCTACATTTGCAGAGTGAGGTTTATGCACTCAAATAAAATCATTTCTTGGAGTATTTTTAGCCTGGTTTACAGAGCCATGATAGAATGAAAGTATTTACAAAGAAATAATGATTTTCTGGCCTGCATGCACATGATCTGGAACTTTCCAGTCATGCCTCTACGAGGAGGACAATGCATACAGGGAGTTTTATGCAAGAAGATTTTTCAGAGTCAATTGATATATATTTATCCCAGTTCAGAATGAAAATTGAAATTTAAAGGTTGTTTCATGAATAGCTGAACCAATGAATTTAAAAAATAACGTTGCAAATGACATTTGCTTGCATGACAAGGATAGTGATTAATGTGGAATTTGGTGTTCTGTGAGGAAATGACCTTTCCTGCTCACCTGTTTCAGAAGAAGAGCAAGAAACCTCAGGGGATTTTGGCAGTGGTGGATCTGTTGTATTGTTGGATGATTTGGAAGAGGAACCTGAAGCAACAAAAAAAGACAAAGAAGGGAAACTGAAGATTCATGTAAGAGCAGCTAATGAAGATGATGAAGATGAAGATGATGATAAGGATGATGAAATTGGTTATATATGGTAGTGCCCGTCATAATGAGGACTCACGTTTTGCACAATATTGCAACTCACATCATATCTCTGCAATTGTATCTGAGAGTACCTGGCACAAATATTCCCTCTCTACTGAGTTTAATTTTGTATAGTCAATTTAATTTGGATGACAACTTTTTTTCCAGCAAGGACTACTGTTCGGAACACAGCTTTTGTTCAGTTGGTTTGGGGGATTTTTGTTCTGTCCACAGGGGCAATGAGTTTTGTTTCAAAACCATTTCGTGTCTTAATCCTCACTTGCACCACTTATGAAATACATCCTGTGAAAGAATCCTGGAAGGGGCTCAAAAAAACAATACAAAGGTTTAGAAGCCCCTTTCATGTCAGAGAATTTGTGTCATAAATTGTTACCTGGATCATATCAGAAACAGTATTTTCTTTCATGAAGAAGGAAAAGTAGGTGCCTCATTTTCTAGTCCGTATTTACGATGTCCCAGTAAAGAGTAAGCCTCTTTGGACAGTGGCTGCCCAGCACCAGGTGTTTAATCCAGAAGGAAACCCACTGGCAGGACTTTCCCTTCCTTACATTCTCTGAGAATGAGTCCAACAGGCTTAGTCCAGCTCACACTGAAGGCAAAACTCCCACCAGGTCACAGATCAGCTTACTCTTTATTTGCTAAAGGAACATGGCCTCGATCTCAAGAGATGCTGAGAACATGCAGCTGTCATGGACCAAGCCCTACAGGCAGGGCCCAGAGTCCATCTGCCTTTCAGAGTGTTTAAGGGGAGAGTATTTTGTGAATTTTTAGCATCATAACCACCCCCAGAGCTGTTCCTCAGCTTCTGTCTGAGCAGATTTGCACTAGGAGGCTCACTAACAACACACGGGCAGCCTCTGCTTCCAGCTCACACACTACAGATCTGGCTGTTCTCCTTTTAGCAACCCTCCTTCCAAAGTTGTGATGCTGTCAAAGACACGAACCCTCAAAAGTAACTGTCATTTATTTAATGTAAAGATGCCTGTTTAAAAAAGCAGCTTTAGGTGGTGATATTTCAAAAGCATAAGCCCTTGGCTCAGTGTGACACTGCACACTTGTAATACACACTCCTAAAAAAGAAAAGCATTAAAATCCAATCTGTGATTCCCTCGATACCTCCCATATATTCGAAGCTCTTGTATCAGAGCATATTGACATTAGATTATTTGCAGTGTCCTTTCCCATGGCAGTTCTTGGATGCAGTAATGTGCTGTGGTGACCTTTTACTATTTTTGCTGTTTTCTGAAGCAGTAAGAGGAACCTTAACCCCGCACTTGCATGAGGATGCAGGTGTAAGTATTTTAGCAGTGCCTGTGGTTGGCCACTGAGTTATTTTGCAGAATGAAAAACGTGTTTCTTGTAACAAAAACTAATTAGGGGGGTTTTTTTTTGAGTTAGTGGTGGATACAGAGGTGAAGATGGCATTGAGTCATAACACGGTTGACTACATAGTCACTTGAAAGCTGGAAAATACCACACAGCTTGGCAGAAGTCAGGTTTTAGGTACATTGGCCTGAGGATGTTGGCTCTCAGCCCTCTCCAAAGCCAGTGCCTGCCTGGCAGCCCGCTGGGTAGGACCTCTGCTTTCAGACACGATCAGAAGTGGAATTCCTTTCAGGTACCATGTGCTGCAGGGGCTCTCCTGTTTTCTCCTCTTTCATGTCCTATTTATCCAGATCAATGACCTGAGAACAAAAAGCAAGCCTGCATAATCATTATTAATGCAGAAGGATGTGTAAAACCATGAGGAATTTGTTGTTTCACGCCCCTGCATCCTCCCAAAAATCTGCCATTACAGTCATTTGCAAAAGGCCTGCAATCTGCCCTGCCTCAAATAAATCCCTTTGGTTTTCCCATAGCTTTAGAAAAATATATTTAATAATCATTGTCCATGAGCTGCACAGCACACAGACACAGACACAGACACAGACACACACACTTTTTCTAATTGCCTTTCACAGAAACCCTGCCAACTTGCAGGAGGAGCAGATAATCCAGCATTTCTGTTTCCCTAAAGATGATTTTGTGAGAAGCAATTGAACACCATCAGTAGGTTCCTTCTCAAACGTCCTGTCTAGTTTTCCTCTGGTATTTTCTTAATTAACCCCACACTCTCTGGGTCTGGCTCTGCTGTCCTGTGTAAGACCTGCCTGAGGCACAGAGCTGCCATTTCATTCTGACATAAATCTCAGCTCCACAATCAGCAGATTTTGCTTATCCTCCTGGCTGGACTCATTCTCCACACAGAGCTAGGGGGTTTTTGGCACTCCTGTGTCCCTCCACAACGGCTTATCCTGGGCCATGCCTTACATCAAAGGTCACAGAGCAAATCCCTTCTCCTGCCCCGCACCTCCCCAGGGTAAAGCCTGTCAATCCAAGGCCTTGCAGGCAGTACCAGGTCTGAGGCTGCAGCGGGCTGTGTCACCTGTAAACATGCAAGATGGTTAAATTAAAGCTGTTAAATAAGCCTTTAAAAGCGAATGTGAACATCTTTCAGTTTACATGAGCAGACATGGCAGCACCACCCACTGGTGGTCTCCTGGCTGTGATCTTGCACATGCAATGCTTCCAGATCAGAGCTGGAAGGGTTTCTGTCTAACTATAAACCAATTACTGTCTCCCAGACTCACCAGCTCGAACACGGGGTGGGTCCCAGTGAAGCAGCTCCGTGCCCAGCACAGCCTGCAGAGAGGACAGGTGCCTTGGCTGGCTCGGGTGGCCTCTGGTGTCACATCTGGTGCACCCACAAACACACACAAACACACACAGCTGTTCTAAGCCTGCTGGCCTGGATTCAGGCAGACCCCGCTCTCCAAGTGACCGTTCAGTCACCTGTTTGACTCGTGCAAGTGTTCTGACTGCGAGCCAGCATGGCCAATGTGCCAGTCAGTGGCCTGGGGCAGCTGGGCAGGCCTGCAGGGGAGCAGTGCCCAATCCCGGGGCTCCCAGCCTGGCAGGAGCGGGGCACACGGGCTGGCCGACTCGGAAGGGCGGCTCAGACTCTGGATTGCTTTGTTCCCAAATCCTGCAGAGCTATTTAACAAAGCCCTTTTGTGATCCACTGGCATCCTCCCGTGGTGGGGGATCTGCAGCCTATATAAATACGTATGTATATCTCTGTGTGTCTGTATATATACACTTATGCACAAATATGTGTGTGCATATGTATGTGTGTGTCCAGTTTGGGGAGATGCATTAAGAAAATCTTCTATTTAATGAAATAGTGATAAAGAAACCAGTGATTTCTACCAAGAACCAGTGCTCTTCCAGATCGAGCCCCTTCCGTTCTTCATGCTTTGTAAAGGATTTAATTTGCTTCCAACTTAATTCAATTACTTTCGTTTTCTCTTTCTTTTTCCCTAACATTTTCTCATTGTGAAAAAATGGAATCTGAGTTGTCCTGTTCTTTTAGAGACACAAACCAAATGGAATCAGAGTTGTCCCATTCTTGTAGAGACACAAACCAATTTTTAATCTCATTTTCTTTTCATATTACAGTCTATGAGATACAGTTAGGCATTGCTTTACGTTTCTTTTAACTACGGTAGTTAAATCAAAATGTTGAGTTCTGATTTCAGCACAGCTGTGTTTTTTGGGTCAATACTGGCCTTTGCTATGAACACAAAGAATCCTCTTCATTTTCTTTGCCTTTTTTTTAAGCTATTCTGTACTATTATTTTAAACCATTCGAAGTG
The DNA here is from genome assembly GCA_013398955.1 of Callaeas wilsoni. NCBI lineage: Eukaryota > Metazoa > Chordata > Aves > Passeriformes > Callaeidae > Callaeas > Callaeas wilsoni. The sequence continues at coordinate 270,421 of VWPU01017389.1, forward strand.
TTTATTTAATATTTATTCTACAGTTTATATTGAAAATGTAAAGTTTATATTTAAAACAACACTGTTTGTTAGTGAATGCTTCTCTTTGCCTCTCCAGCCTAGTCTGTTAGTCTCAGTGTACATTTCTGGCATGGGAATATTTTGATATTAGGAGTTTTGTAGCCTTTTCTCCCTCAAGCAGCAACTGACGTAGATCTAAGGTCACCACTTGAGCCAGACCACCAGGTCGCTCGAGCTTCGCTTCCTCCGTTTGTTGGCTTCTCCCGCAGTCCCTCCTGTATCCCATCCTTTCATCCACAGACTGCTTTGTACAGTTACTATACATCAAAAAGCCCTTTCTACAGTAGGTGGGTTTTGGTCTTTTTATACTTTTCTCAATGCTGTTGATGTCTGTTACTGTTCAGTGTGTAGATCTGTAAGGAGAGATCCAAATATTACGTGTTTCAGTTCGATGTCCCTACTGTAGATGGATGTAGACTATCATAGTAAGTAGAACTGCATAGTAAATTCTGAATGCTTTTTCCATAAGGAGTTAAGTGGAATGTGAGCATTTTGCTACCTTTGGTTAACTGTAAATGCTTAACTGTAGTCTGAAATAGTTGCATTTTTGTCTGTCTCAATAAATTTTAATTTGTCTGCGACTCCTTATTGCCTGTCCTGAATTTTATTAAACTTAGGGGATCAAAAATACTGCACTGCCTTGAGTCAGCATTTAATCATACATGGAAATGGATGCTCCTTTATATTTGCTTCATAACTTATACCTCTGTTCAATGCCACCTGTAATCTGTGGAGTTAATGTAAGGCCTCCAGAAACCTCTATTTTAGAAGCAGAAATGAAACCAAACTGAATGGAAGAACTGTACCAAATCATAACTTTTCAAATTATATTAAAATTGATTTTTGAGGAACTAGCAAGGGCAGAGGGGGAAGCTTTTATTTCTATTTCCTCCCCAGATTGCAAATTGTCATGTTTTTCTGTCTCTTCTGAAGGTATCCAGGGCAATTCCACAAACACAGCCACACTCTGCAGTGGCCATTATCTACATGATAAATGAAGGGAAAATTGTATTAAATGCAATTGGTGGGAAGCCATCCTCGTTTAGAAATACCTGAGTTTGTGTCTCTATAATTAAATTAGAGCTCCTCTTTAATATTATTAACTAATTTAAACAACCAACATTATTGCAGTGCTAATTATCAAGTCAAAAGTGTTATTTCATCACCTTTTCTCTGTATGTGGACTATTAAAAGTACCAGGTGAAAACAGAAACCTATTTGTAGACATTTGCACAATTATCACCTCATCAGGTATGCATTGATGATGTATCTGGCCATACACCATTGGCTGAGTTGGGTCATCAAGGGTCAGAACCTGCCTGAGATTTCGGTTCAATTGCCTGCATTCATGAGTTTATTTTTACTGTGGGTGCCACACATCACTTCCAGCCTTACCTGACTCTGAGAACAACTGGATTTTCCCTTTCCCAAACCACTCTGAGGCTCTTTGAAGTGTTTGATCTTCTGTGCTGAAGTGTCTCAGCTGTTCCAGATGTCAGATGCTCTGTGTGGCACTGAGCGCTGGGAGCAAAGCAAAAGAAATCTGGAGCTTAAAGGTGTGTGAGTTGCAAATGAGATTTTAGTTGTCAGAAAGAGTTGATGATTGGAGCTCTATTTTTTTTTTTTTTAAATATTCTTTCTAGTTTTCAAATTGCAGGCAGCTTGCAAGCTTTGTTTTGTTTTACACATGCATAGCTATACACACACACAACTCCCTTCTGTTTACAAATGTGTGTAGAAGTAGATATATAATATATGCATGTGTATATTTATATATATATATACTTTTATAATGTAAAAGTACTTTTAAAATACTTTTAAAATATATATATCCACTCTGGGAGTGGATACCCAGTGGAATTTTGGGATATCCACTTCTGGGAATTTTTTCCATGCCTCATATAAGGTTCAGCTTGTGTTTTCTCACCCATGCTTTGCTACTCCCTCCTGTAACAATTTGTATTGGGCTTAATGCTGTACTTTGGTTTCATACATTAAAATACTCATAGTAGATTATTACATCCCACCTGTCAGGTCCTGATAAGCTGCACTGATTTTTATTTAGCTTTTCCATGACTCTGTCCTCCAGATTCCAGAGGAGAATCTTGGACTAATTTCCATGAATTCCCTGCCAGGAGATACAGTCTTTGCTTCCCTACTGATACCGAAGAGTGTCTGTGGCTGAAATGTTGCTCCAGCAATAGTAAAAGGTCATTTGGAGTTTAAGGTAAAATATCAGCAGGAACAACTCTTACCTGGAGGACAGTAGAGTCCATCCATACCCAAATGTTGTGCTTTGCATCCTCAGTAAAATCTTCCAGGCTGGGCAGTACTGGGGGGGTCATACCTCTGCCTGTAAAGGAGCACTCAGGACAAAGTTACAAAAATGGCCTTTTTTTCACTGTTCTCCAATATGTAAATATTTGCCTTATCTTACTAATATTATTTTGCAAATGAATATACTTTTTGGTTTGTTCTGTGAAACCTCTAACGTGAGATGCATGCATACACACACACACCTCCTCTCTCTTTCTCTCTTTCTCTCTTCTATATCCTCTCTTACAAAATTTTCTTATGAGCTCCACAGCAGCTATAAAACAGTAGCATTACAGCCTTCACTGATGATTAGTTTCATTTTTCCTTAAATACTGACAGTCAAAGGGTAAGATACTAAAAAAGAAAAATCATGTCACAACAGCTTTGCACACTGTACAGCTTTTTGAATAGATTAAAAAGAGGCAGAGAGCTATTAATAAGCTTTTGACTTTCTGAGCACTCCCATTTCTGGAATGAGACCAGCTCATTTAGAGGGGGTGAGCAGGCAGAGTGCAGAGATGGTTTCATGTAGTCCTGGAAAGAGAAGGAAAACAGTGAAACCAACAAACTGAGGTAAGCTGTGAGTGAGGGGGACAGACACCCTGCACAAGGACAGAGAAGTGCTACCAGCTTCTTCCAGGACTGAACCTAGTTTTTTCCAGTGGAAAATTCACAGTGACTGGAGCAGCTCGGGAGCAGCCCATGAAAACCCAGAAACTGCAGAGGCAGGTTCCTGCTACAGGCTGGGCAATATCCAGCAACTGCTTGAACTGAATCCCTGAAAACAAGGCTTAAAATACACAAACCACACAGTGGCACTCCAGGAGGAAGGGAAGAGCAAGGGCAGAAGCAAATTCTGATGTTGCAGCGGTCTGTCAGCCCAGCAATGAGGGACAGGTATGTAGAGGCTCTGATGTGAGCATTCAGTGGTTCTGCAGTCACCTCCCAGCTGTAGCTGTGCGAGAAACCCCTCTGACAGCAGCCTGAGAAAGAAATACAATCTCTGGCAGCCACTGGTCTTGAGTATCAGCTTCTTCCACATATCGCTATAAATTCCTGCAATTCCACACTAAAGGCTTGGACAGAGAGAGAGTTTGTAAAGAAAACTTAAAATGCAGGGTGTTTGCCAGGTAGTAACTGCCTTTTCTCATCTATAGTTACTCAATAAAAATCATTGCTGGAGCATGAGTGTACTTCCATTCCCAGCCAATGCATTTGCAGTCTGGCCCTTGAACATGGGAAAATCAACCCCGGAGCATATTGCTAAAGGAAAGGTCCATAAGCACATTGGTTTAAGCTTTGGAAACACATTACCTCTGAAACTATTTGGAGGGTTCGAGACACTTGCAGTTTTGACACCAATTTTTCTGTACTGAGTATCACAAATCTGGTTAATGCAAATATATTTGAATAAGAGTCTGTAGAAGCCCCAACACAGTTTTGCTCCATCACAGATGATGTATTAATTTATCACAACTGGCAAAGAATTGACCCAAATAACTACTAGCCTAAAGTAAAATTAAATAAAACAGAGCCTGTAACAAGACGCAGGTTTTCACAGATTAATGTAGGCTACTGAAATCCTTTGGGTTACAAGGGGCTGTTACAGAAGATCAATATCCCCATTGCTTTTGGTCCAGGTCACGTAGGAATCCAACACCTGCAGTGAGCTTCAGTCTTGTTTGGTGGAGACCCTGAAGCTGCAGCTCAGCCCTGCAGCGCTCCCGGTACGGCGAGAGGAGCTGGGCGGCACATAAACAATAAACACATCTGCTGAACGCCTCCCTTGACATGTGCAGCACCAGCCAGCCGGGAAAGGTGGGCACTGAGCACTTACACAGAAGGAATTACCACAGATTTGTTTTGGCAGGCAGGAGAGCCCAATTTGGCTCAGGTGGCTGTAGTGGTGGAGACAAATATCAGGCTGGTTGTTAAACTACCCAAAATAACTCCACTATCCTCTCAGAGCAGGGCTGTCATCCCATCTGGTCTCCAGCCCAGTTTCCATCCTCTGTTGGAATCATGCTCTGCAACTGATTCTTCTGTAGGATTTGGGGGTTTTTTTCTTTTTATTATTTTGTCCCCAGCCTATGTGTTAATTAAGTCTCAACAAAGAGCTGTATCATTGTAGAACAGGATATCAGATTGCTCATCTGTTTTACATAATTGATTAATTAATTACCTTGCTAATGGAGTCTCATGAAATCCTCTTTCATTACAGTGGAGCAAGGGTATGTCCTCAACCATTGCTTGTAGGGCTACATTGAAATCAGGGCATTTTGGCTGCTCCACCTCTCCCGGACTCCGGTGCAAGTCACAGCACAGCATTAACCCAGCAGCGCTCCTGGGCACTTGTAGAGATGCAGAATTACTGGGTGAGCCTTGCTTTCACCTGTACCCAAATTTTCAAACCTTCTGCCCATTCTTCCTTTCTACATCCCGTGCAGCAGCTCTTGGTGTGTGTGAACTCCAGGGCTGCCACTCTTGCTTTGCTCCATCAGCCCCCAGTCACCTTGCACCACGTGGTACAGCCCCACAGCCAAATTTGGTGACATTTTCTACCACTTTTGGGGAAAGATGAGTGCCAGCATGGCTGTAAAGGAAAGTGCCAAAGCAACCCTCCCCTCCACGACCTTAGAACTGCACCGTGAGCTCCTCTCAAAGGCACTGCCTTCGACGTGCTGTGACCTACATCTTTTCTTGGGAGCCATCACAGCTGAAATAAGCCATAACGTGATGGATTCTCTGCTATTAAATGGAAATGGACTTTCCATGGAAATAACTACTGACAATACTTTGCATTTTAATGTAATTTCTTTTCTTCCTATTACCCCTACACTAGAGCATGATATATTTTTACCACATGATGTTGTCTGCAAGCCAGCAGCAAGGTGCAGGTTGCAATCTTTGCCTTCAACACTGCTCCTGAGGGTGCTTTCCAAATGAGCTTCAGTCTGAGAGAGCAGCAAATACTTTCCTCATATCTGTCCATGAACAAAATTTTTATTCCAGTCCTAACCTACTTTCATTTAATGTGACATAAACCCACAGCAACTGGGGCTGTTCAGCCTGGAGAAAAGAAGGCTCTGGGGAGAACTTAGAGCCTCTTCCAGTACCTAAAGAGGCTCCAAGAGAGCTGGAGAGGGACTTGGACAAGGGCCCGGAGTAATAGGACAAGAGGGAATGGCTTCAAACTGAGAGAAGGCAGGGTTGGATTAGGTATTGGGAGGAAATTCTTCCCTGTGAGGGTGGGGAGGCCCTGGCACAGGCTGCCCAGAGAAGCTGTGGCTGCCCCGTCCCTGGAAGTGTTCAAGGCCAGGTTGGACGGGGCTTGGAGCAGCCTGGGATAGTGCAAGGTGTCCCTGCCCATGGCGGGGTGGAACTGGATGGTCTTTAGGGTCCCTTCCCACCCAAACCATTCTGTGCTTCTATGATTCACCAAACATTCAGGGATTTAGGGCACCCACGGAGGGCAGGTGAGCAGGAACCTTCCTGCTGTGCTCTGGGTAATGAGTTAAATATGTCCTGAGACAAAGCAACAGCTTTGAAACAGCAAATGAAGGTCTGTCATCCCTCACCTTCATTTTCAGGAGTCAGCCAGGAGGCCAGGGTGTAAATCCACCAGCCCTCATCCATCCCAAATCTCTTCAGTCCATCCTCAGTGCTGATCTCTGGCTGCTTTATACTCTCAGCAGCAGAGGCTGAGCTCATCCCTGATGCAGGCTGCATTCCCACTCATGCTGAAGGGTCTTGGCATGGTCTGGTCTTGATGATAATTTAATCCCCAGGATCTGGAAAGGATTTAGGACCTGGAAATAGAGATGGGATAAAATCCTCCATGGTGGACAAAAAACTGCCTCAATACGTGCATCTGCAGAGGAAGCTGGGAACAGTGAGTGTTTATTTCTGAATAGCACAAGGATTCCTGGCAGGGGTGGGGGGGGAGAGGAAGAAAGTGCAGTCAATCAAGAGACAAGAGTTAGCCTTCAAAAGCCCCTTCTAAATGGCTAAATCAGGAAGGAAAGATGCCATCCCTTTTTTTTTTAATCTGTCTGTATCAGTGTGAGAAAGGCTGAGGGCATCACTCCTGCCAGGATTATTTGTATGTTGGGGTGGAGGAAGGAAGTGGGCTGGTATCATGTCTTACTTCCACACTGCTGGTGAAGGTTTTGAGTAATGAATCCAGGGGCTAATACATCGTGTCTGCCATTTCAAAGAGCCCAAATAACCTCATGTCTTCCTGTTTTCTTCTTAAGGCTTTTGCAGATTTGCTAACACAAGTTTTCCCTGAAGAAGTATCACATTCCAGGCCTGAAATGCTCTGATTATTTACAGTTTGTCACGCCGTAATTTATATTTATCGATTGTGGCTTTTATTTACACGTGTTCATTACTTTCTTATTTTAGTCATTTATCGTGTGCGTCCCCACCCTGCTTTTTTAATTATTTCACATACTCACAGATTATCAATTATATTGCCAGGATGCATTTAGAGAGAATAATTTGTTTCTAATGCATGATTTTTTGACAGCATGATTTGTTTTCATCTTTGCATTGAATCTTAAGATGACAGTGACTCTAGGGCAGAGAATACAAAGTTGTGAAGCTTTTTCCTCTGAAGAGCTGTACTCACATATGCAGTGTGCACGAGGCATTGGCGGTGCTCATCAAGTCCGCATTGGATCAGCTCTTGGTGCAGTTCCCATCCTCCCCGGGCAGTGTCAGGAAGTCTTAGAAATGTGGTGTGCTCCCTTTGTGCTGCTGCCCTACCAAGCAGCGTTTCTGGGTCGCTCTGGAGGCTGCGAAGGCACCTGCAGCAGGCTGGCAGGGTTGCTGAGCCTTGCTGGCCCTGGCAGAGCTCAGACATGGTGTTTGCTCCCTTCGGAGCAGTCCTTAATGACAAGGATGACAGGCTCTGCCTGCCCATGGCTGGGATGGCTGGAAGCAAATGGATCCTTTCTGGCAAAGGGCTGTCATGAAGAGCTCTGTGCTCGGATGGGCTCTTAAGGCACTCAGCTTCAGCCTCGTTAGTCTCTTTGCTTATTAACAGCAGTGAGGAGTGTTTCCTGCTCTCTGGCTTTTGCTTTCAGAGCTTTACAGTCTGGCAAGGCAGGAGGATTGGCTTCTCAGGGGTGAGAGCCAAAAAGCACAGACCCTCCCAGCATCCTGCAAGGAAGTCACCAGTGTGGTTTCCTCTCCAGGACTCACCACCTGCCTTTATCCACGTACTGGGGCAGCCTGGCCTCTCCTACAGTGGTGCCTCTCCAAAAAGCTGAAGCAATGACAAACATATTTGCTGGTATTTGCTCTCTAAGTGGTCTCTATCCCAGGGCCAGCTTGGCAAGCGCAGGTCGGCTGCCACCCGTGCCTTTGTAAGCCATCACAGGACTTTAACACAGCCGTGGCTTTGTACAGCTCCTCAGGACAGCTCAGTGCAGGAGATGCGCTGGAAAACACTTTGGCAGTGTTGATCTATCGCTTTGCCTTCTCTCCATGCTCATTAGCTGCCAGAGTGAGCTCTGGCTCTCTAGCACAAGGTTTCTTGTGGTTCCAGCATCCCCCAGGAAATAGTCAGCAATATTAAGCTTAAATTTACCACTCTGCAGCTCCAAGCAGTGACAACACTAACCATGCTCCCCGTTTTGGTCTCGTCCCATGACCACAGGAGGATGAGGGAAGAAGAAAGGACTGCTTTGGGTGAGAGGCTCATTTTCAGAGCCATGGCACATCAGGAAGAGAGTGAGGAGTCTGCTGGACATGGCACAGTGTGCACAGCAGTGCCAGCTCAGCGGTGAGTCAGGCCCAGAGAAAATCTCTTCCCCCTGGTGTTCTGAGGCCCAATATTCAGCAGAAATTCCTCTGTGGTTTCAGTGCCACAGCCCCAGACCCATTTTCCTACATAGTTTCTGTTACTGAACCCATACTTCTTCAGAATGTTTTGCTCCCTTGATCCAATTTATTCTGCCCAGGTTGCAGGGGAGGATTTATGGTAACAAAGTCTAAAGCAGCCCTGTCTGACAGCTCATTGCTGAAAGGAAACCAGGCTCCTTCCCAGCAAAGCCCCAGATAACTGGGCACTGCTGTACCAGTAATCAGACGTGTTGCACTCACCTCTAGGCTGATTTTTAAAAAAGCCATCTAGAAGAGCCCTGAAGGGGCTGGGGAGGAACACGGGAGATGTGGAATGGTGAGACAACAGGTGTTCATCAAACCATTTATCGTGTCTGGGAGAGGTGAAGGTTGCTGGGTGGGTGTGTGCCCTCATAGAAGCGGCTGAGAACATTGTCTTTAAAGGTCTGAAAGGTCAAATCTGCCCCCACTGTTTTCACATGTTTTCACATCCTTCATGTCCCTCCTTTTCCTCCCTTCCTCTTTTTCTTGCCTTGCTGCCTGCAAAGCCCTTCCCAAGTTGTCTCCATCCCTGGGCACAGGACAGATGGCTCCCAAACATCCCTTGTCAGCCAAGAAACATGGGCTGAGCTTGGACCTTCTGAGCCTGCACCTCCAAAAGACACAGAACTGCCTTGCAAGATGTATTTCAAAACTAAAACATTTTGGTTTTTCTAACCTGGATGCTGCATTCATGGCTTGTCAAACCCATTTTAGTGAGCAATTCATTTATGAAGGCTGAAGCAGTCGCTCAAAAAATGTATTTAACTAAATATTTGAAGAAGATAAGAGATAGTAAGAATACAACTCTGAAAGTATTTAGGTACAGAAGTCAAAGCTTTTCACACTGCATTCAATAAACTGGTTTTATAGGGCTTTGAATTTGGAGTTTGCTATACAAAATTGGGAGGCAGAAGCAAATTTTGTAGGATTTTATAGGAGTTTGTAACAAAGAGCATAGTCATTTTCAAAGAAAAAAGCTGTATATGTCTTACAGCTTCATATAATAAAATTACAAATGGGACATCAGCTGGGATATTTAATTTCCAGGTTGGGTACATTAAAAAAAAGGTCATTTCAATTAAAAGAAATGTATTCATTCTTTGTCCCGGGCTGTAAATCAGTGCAGCTTCATTGAAAGCATCTAATTTAAGGAGAGGGATATGGGGAGGACCTGACCTCTATTTTTTTGAATGAAAAGAAATCACAGGAGATTCACTGTCCTCCCACAGTGCTTATGAAAGGCACTTTGAACCTTTGCTCTTTTTAGGGTTTGAGTAAAACAAATGTGTTTTAAAGGCAAAGCTACCACATGAGAGGTGCCTACGGTTTCCAGCAGTGGTGTGGGTTATGTCTGTGTGGGACCTGGGGGAAGTCTCTGGGATGCAAACACAACAAGCACCACCTTCCAGCATCCTTAGGACTCTCTCCCACCCTGTCTGCTTTCCTTGAGATTGGTGCAAATCCAGCTAAGAGCGTTTCTGTTCTGGCAGGGAAACAGCCAGGACCAGCTCCTGCCGCGCACGTCCCAGTCCTGCCTGTAGCAGGACAAAGGAGCCCACTGGACGCGGGAGTGCTCAGGCTGTAAATGCACCGCTGCATTTCTTCTTCAGCTCTGCAAAAAATTCCTTTTTCTCATCCTTGTGCTCTTGGGGTGTTTACAGCTATTCCCACCCCCCTCAACTTCCTGCACAGCAAACTCCTGCTTTTCACCTTCAGTCTGACTTTGTAATCCATGGTTGGTTTCAAATCAGCCTTTCAGCATGGTAATGAATGGATTAACTTTCTGCTTTCTGATGAGTAATAGGAAATATGTTTCTGAATTATCAAAAACTAATTGGAATTAAAATTGTAAATGGTTTCTACAAGGGAAGTTTTTGTAATTAGTTGAATCTGTGTGATGGAAGCTATTATAAACAACAAAAAAATGTGTTTACCTAATCACTGTGAAAGTGCACATTAGCTCTCTAATTAGAAGTCCCTCATGGCTCTACTACAAACTTTGGACACAAAATAATTTGTTTCATGCTTCCTTTAGCAGGCAAAGGAAACTCCATCAATTCCGTTTGTGCAGGTCCACTACTGTGAAGGCGGCTGGAACTGAACTGCCAAATTCCCACATATTTTTCTCAGCAGATCCCTGTGTCAGCCCAGAACATTGTCCTGAGCCCAGCCTGCAGACTGCAAGAGCCAAATCAGTCTGTGCCATTCCAGTACAGAACTGGGGTACTGCTGGGGGCACAGGGGAAGTTATAAGCAGGTTCAAGCACACCGGGGTGCAGAGGGATGGGATGGATGCACAGGGATGGGACAGAGCAAAACCATGGCTGCTCTGGGCACTCTGCTGTGAGCTTGTGCTCCAGAATAAATGCCATTTTCTGTTCTCATAAGCTGGGTTGGGTTTTGCTCTAAGTTGTCTGGCAAATTGCTCTCGTGTCACAGCGTGGAGACTTTTCATTGTCTCTCCTTCCACACAGAATGAAGCTACCACAGGCAGAAAGGGGTTTTCCTTCTAGACACACCTTCTCCTTCAACACACCCCACCTGTTCTCCCAGAGAAGTCTGGGTAACAAACACAGTATCTGGTGATTAAGTCACACTAGAACAGGTATTGTTTAGTACATTTGACCCATTTTGTGAACAGCGAACACAGATTTATCCTTGTCATGCTAAATAGCTGTTTAAACCTGCTGTGTTAAACTGAGCAGAAATGAAGATTTTCTTATGGTTGCAGAGATAAGTTCATAATGTGAGTGTTGGGTTTTTTCCAGGATCCACTTTGTGTGATGAAAATCCGCTTAAATGACTGAAAACAGGAAACACTATTTAACAAATGAAAACACCCTCTACCATTTAAGAATACGTGACCTATTTCATCTACTTAAGAAAATCTCTTTCCTAGATACATTTGCCACAGTATCAAATTCTGCAAAGGGAGTTTTGCTGCATTTCATAGAGAGCCTGGCAATTAGAGCTGCTGCTCTGCTGTGAATGCCATCCCACCACAGCACAAACATCCGCCGCACTTGGAGGCAACCAAACAGAGAAGTGCTAATGTCCTTTTCTTCAATATCGCCTGGTGGGTAGGCAAGCAGAGGAAGTGTGTGATTGATGATGACTTCAGTTTTCCAGGGTTTCAGAGTCAACTGAAATATTTATGGTTTTGAGATGAAAAGAGGGAAAATACATAGTTTTGGAAATTAAGGTATTAGGTGTTGCTTAGCTAAGGCTCATGGGGATTAGCAGCCCCCATGGTAATGCAGCCGCTTTCCTTGTCTCCATTTCCTCCTTAACCTGCTCCCCAGCTCACATGTCCATGCTGGGACACAGCTCCAGGCTCTTTCCCATGCTCCATGCAGAGCTATTTTGGTTGTGGAAGCACAGTTAGCTGGCAGGAATGTCATCAGCACTGGGAACACTGCTTGGCTCTGCCCGTACAGGACATGGAAATGCAGAATCCCCATTCAGTAAAACAAGGGACAGCCCAGGAGATCCTGCTGCAGGCACATCCAACCCAACACGAGAGGCTTCACTGAGCAGGAGATGGTCCCACTACCCTGAACCAGGAGCGAAGTGATGTTCCTTCAGGAAGGTACAGCACCATCAGCCTGTAGTGAGAGCTTGCTGATACAGAACCTCCTTCTGCTGTTAATTGGTGCATTTTCTACAATGGTAAGATGAGGAATGGAATCATAGGATAGTTTGGGTTGGAAGGAACCTTTTAGGGACATCTAGTCCAAAGCCCCTGCAATGAGCAGGGACATCTCCAACAAGAACAGGTTGCCCAGGGCCCCAACCAACCTGACCGTGAATCTTCGATTTCTTTGAAAATGTGCACAGTGATACAAATTGTAAGCCTGGATGGTAAATACCCTTTTTTTGTCCTGTTTTACTAATGCTGCTGGTTGTGGGCAGTAACTGCATGTTAGTTCCCAACAACTGGGGATGTAGGGCTGTTGCATGCAAAATACACTTTGCAAGTTTGGGAAGAGATGCAGGTGCCCCAAATTACTGAAAATCTGAATAAGTTGCTCAGGCTTTTGCCTCGACATAGGAGGCAAATACCATGAAATCAATTTCTGTGCCCAATTTACTCTCAGTGACACCTGCACACATTTTAAAGGGTAATTTGTCATTTTGCTCCACTTGTCACATTATTTCAGGTCATGGGACCATCAAGTCAAAAACTCAGGTTTGACCCTCTGCTCCATAATCCAGAAATGGAAAGTCAAAACACCCCTTTTTTTTCCCCTCAGAAGAGAAGCCACAAGTTATAAATAAAAGTAGATAGAGTGGGTAAATCACTGCTGGTTTTCTGTCACCTTAGGCCTACACTATTGTAAGCAACTCTTTTATTATCCCACAGCCCATGAGGGGAAAAGACCATTTCATGTCCAGGGAAAGCGTGACGTGCCTCATGGCCAGTGGGTGATGGGAGGTGAACATGAACCCTCTGGGTAATTTATCCACCTCGTTGTTTACACAGAGCTGCAGCCTCAAACAGCAGCAGCAGTAAATGGATATGGGGGAGAGTGACAGGATGATATTTGGTGATATACGGAGCAATTTGGATGTAGGAAGCATAAAAAGAAAGGAGTAAGATGGTACTAAATGCAGTCCCCATGAGACAAAATGATGGAGACAAACCAGTAAAAAATATATCTACATAAACCAAATAAACCCATGACCCAAGTGGAGGCAGAAAAGGGGGGCAGAACAGAGCAACCCTTGGCCAGAGGAAGAGACAGAACGTGGGGAGCAGAGGAAGATGAAGGGCACAAAAGATAAAGCAGGGGATGACCCCACACAACCTTCACAAGGGTGTGCACTGAGCACCAGGGTGCTGGTTCTGGGATGCTCATCCATGTTTTCATCCTGCATGTGGGGAGGATGGAAAGGACTGAGTTTTGTGGAACAAAACCACAGCACAGCCATTGCTCAGCTGCAGCCAGAGAAGCCTTATTTATCTGTCCCAAACGCAGCCTTTGCATTGTTCCACATCTGAAAGGCAGTTTTTATGTGCCAGTTTGGTCCTCCCCGCGAGCCCCTGTGCACAGTGCACTGGTGCTGAGGGCATGTGGGAAGCCCTTGCCAGAAAACCCATCCCAGAGCCCTGCTGTGACCCTCCCAGCCAGGGCTGGTCCCTCTCACCCTCACAGGAGGTCACACATCAGCCAGTGGCAAACAGTGACCAGGAGGCTCAGCAAGGAGAGCCCTGAAAACTCTGTTGTGTTCCAGCAAGGACTTTAAAAAAATACATCAGTGCTTGTGAATCACGTTTTATATCTAGATAAAGTTACACATATAAAATTGCTGTTATTCATCAGTGAACTCCTTTAATAATCGATTGCTAATTAAGTTCCACTGCCCTACTAGATCTAAAGCAAATCCCTTTCTGAGACACTAGAAGTGCAGCCAATAGCATTTATTGATTATGCTTGTCACAGGCACTGAAGAGGGAAAGGGGCCTTTTTTTCCTGCCCCTTCAGAAGCTGTACGCCAGCAGGGTCTAGAAAACAGAAATCAGAATTACCAGAATAATTTGTTGCTACCTAAGTCCTTTTGACTCTGGATGTGAACACATTTTCTACAGGAATAAATGTACCAGGAAATATCTGGTACCTACCCTGACCAAGAGAGAGATGGAAAGAAATCAGTGTAATGCTCGTAAACACAGAAAAGCTGGCTCCTTTTCAATGGCTCTTGAACTTTTGCTGGAGCAGCTGCCCCAATGAAATACATTGTACAACGGTGGCTTTTCTCAGAAGAGATTTGTCCCTAAGACCCTTGGGTTTGCAGGTTCTTCCAGTGTGGCTTTACCCAGCCTGGCCAAGGTCTGCCTGGGGCCTCAGCCTGCAACCAAGTCTAAGTGAACTTTCTGTTGAGACCTGCTCTGTTTCTCTGGGCTGCTGCATGCCATTTACATATTAAACCCATAAATTCCTTCACTAACAAGAAGCAATGCTCCTTACCTATATTTTTTAAATTATAAATCTTGCACTTAGAGCAATTTAAAACTGACTTACAGTTGCTTTCTCACTGCTATCAATCAGAGATGCACTTCAATTCCACAGTGCTCTGGGGACCCAGAAGGTTAGAAAAAGCAAATAGGAAAATATAATGAATATTTTATTTTTGTTATTCATTGCAATAGCCTGAAAGCAGACCGTGAAATCTGCTAAAAGTAATAGGAACTGGCTGCCCCTTTAATATATCCTTTTTTAAGGTGTCTATTAGGAATCCAGAACACAGCTCAATATTTGTTACAGCAGCATGCCTCAAGTTTTTTATTTAAGCCCAAACTTCTTGTGTATCAGACAGACTTTATGCTCTTTCCTGCTGATATTTTACTGTGGTTCAAACCCCCTTTAATACTGGAGACTGTGTGAACATGTATGTGAGTGTGAGCATGTGAGAGAGGGAGCACCCACCCAAAACCTCACCTGAATCTCTCAGTGTTGCACCTTTGTGCCATTTTCTGTTGATCTGGGGCCACCCGACAACCCAAAAAGTGCCCAGAAACACTGGGCATAAACCACAGCTTTCAGCCAACATCTTGTGACATTTTCCTGAAATGAGCCTTTTTTTCCTCTATATATTTTCTTTCAAAAGCCCAGCTGTGCAAAACCATTACAACCATCACTGATGCCCCAGGCAAGCCTGGGTTGGTTTTTTTTTTTTTTTGGCTTTATTTCTACAGTAGGAGGTGATTACTGACAGAAGTTCTCTCATTCTTCCTGAAAATCAACCCAGGTTTCCCATTGCCTCTGGGCATGAGCTCCCCAGCTTGGGAGCCTGTCATCTGATAAGGACAGAAAGAAGAATCTGGTACTTAGAATATGGGAAGAACACCTTAGTCAGTGTTTAATCCTGTACTGCAAAGACAACATTAGATGTTGGCTCATACACGATGTAAAATCTCACATATCTTCTCCAGGTTTTCCGAGTGAAAAAAAAATACACTCAGTGTCTTAGTTGGTGTGCCGGTTTGGACACAAATCCAGGAGGAAACAACCCCAGAGGGGTGTCTCTCTCTCTCTCTCTCCTGCCTGCCAGGCAAGCAGGCCCCGGCAGCCGCTCTCCCACGGGTTCGGGAAAATAATTTCTTGAGTGAAAGTGAAAAAAATTATTTATTTAACAGAGTCCCCCGCTGTCACGGGGAAAAAAGGATATTGAAACCCCCTCCCCTGTCCCCTAAGAGAGGACTATGGATTTTAGAGTTCTTTCTGTAGGTAAAACCTGCAGTCCTGCGCTGGGCCGGGCCGGCCAGGCAGGGTCCGACGATCCCCCTTGGAGGGTCCCGCCGAGCAGGTCCGGAGATGGGAGCTGGTCTCGGATGAAAAGCAAGCCAAAAACAATCCAAAAAGGAACAGAAGCCGCTGAGGCCGATCACAGTCCCTTCTCCGCTGAAAGCCGAAGAGACTAGAGAGCAAAAGTCCTCTAACCAACCAAATGTTGTCAGAATCAGGAGAGAAAAGAATGCAAACATTCTAGTTACAAGGTCAAGCTAGCCGCTTTGAAGAGTTCTCTTGGCTTCTCTCTCCCCCCTTTGCAATTTAAAGGTACACTAGAGATCAAGCAGGCGATGGGGAATACAGCATTGTCATAGAATCACCCCAAGACAGTTGGTTTTCAGTTTATCCTTGTATTGAATTATTTTTCTTTCATCAAACTAGAGAATAAGCTGCCTCATAATCTCACCAGAATGGCTGTGTTGGTCAGTAACAGGGAGACACTGAGATGTGTGGTAGCTGAGGTAAATCAAGGCTTCCTTAAATCCTGCTCAAAAAATGATAGACTGTGAAGAGATTTATCTTTCGTGCCAGGAATAGGTCCCACCCAACTCCCCCAAGAGCTGATGGGTTCTGAAAACACCTTCCTGGGCTGTGGGAAGTCAGAACCCCTGAGAAAGCGAAAGAACAGGAACGACCTCAGACAGGCCCAGGACGGGACCCTCTCACTGTCAGGACGGACCCAGACCCGAAGGTGCCTCTGGGCCCGAGCCCGGGCTGACATCTGAGCAGTGTCCCGAACAAGGAGGGCACAAACCCCCCCGGCCTTCCCTCCCTGAGGGGCCAGCCCATGTCCGGGTGCCGGGGCAGAGGTGCGGGGGGCTGAGGCTCCTGGGCTGAGGGGCTGCGGGTCCCTTCCGCACCCCGGCCACTCCCGCGGCCTTCCCCGGCCCGCTGCAGGCAAGCCAGGCAAATAAAAACCAGAGCAGGAATGCCTCGTCTCACCCGGCACTGGGAAAAAGGCAAATTACCTGACTTGAGCTACAATTAGGAAGCAGAACATTTCTCTGGGCATTGCTACAGAAGCTGATCATCCCTCAGAGCAGAAGCCATAATAGCTTTTGAGTCATTATAAGCACTGCACATTCAAGCAACAGTGATTTGCAGCGAAAATTATCTCAGGAAGGCAGGGAAAACAGCATTTATGTAAATAAACTAACCTCACTGTTTGGATACATTTGTATTGCACATGAGTGTTATTTTTCTACATCTGAGGAATCTCATATCAGAGAAAAAAGTGAGAACAAAAAGGATTAAAGAGCTTCAAGAATTTTAATATTTCACTTCCATTTTGTGGGCACTATTTTCCACAATCTGATACTAGATGCAAATAGTTGCAGCCAAATTCAATTCTGTGTTTACCAATGCAGTTTGAGGTTGATATCCAACAGCCACATTTACTCAAACCCAATGAAAACTGCATGTCAATTACAATGGCTGTATCAGAACCAGAGCTGGGAGTATTTTACAAAAAGCTCTGAGAAATTGGCACTCAGAAAAAAAGGTGAAGGTGATTGAAGCTGTTACTTCTGTGAGACATCATCCATAGCCACCTGTACTCCTGCAACTGTTTAAAACAAACCAGTTTTTTTTTATTTTAAAAGGAAGTAAAATAAGAAGGAACAAATTTTTTAAAAAAATTTAAAAAAAAAAACCTACTGAGAGAAATAGTACAGACATGCAGCTCTGCAGGGCAGAGAGCTGAGACAGCTCACCTAACTGCACTTCTGCATTGTAAGACACCAACAAAACATGCAGTTCCAGATTAAATTAATGCAGCCTAGTTTTAAAGTTTGCTTAAGTTAACCAGAGAACTGTTTTCAGTCGAACTGCTATTGCCTAAGGGGTTTTGCTCCAGTTTACTTTGTTTTTACACTCATTTTAGTTAAACTATTTCAGCTTTGCCCAGGAACAGTGCCTGGATTTAAAAATACCATTGCTGGAAACAAACAAAACTGTCCCATGACGCCAGTTGTACCAACAAAAAGCTGGATTCCTCATGTGGTGATATCCTCTGTGGTATCTCTCTTCTCCCACTGCTGGAAAAACAACCCAGCAGTCTAGAGCTTTGCCAGTAAAGATGGAAGTGCACTCCTCCTGGAGAGTTGTCCCTGCACTGTCCACCCAAGGCAACCCCAGCAGGGCGTTTTAGGCAGGTGAATTTATCAGGAGTGCACACTCCATACATCTTCATTGCCCAGACTCACAGCCCAAGCACTGCTCACCTCTGGGAGCTTTGGCACAAATTAAGGTGTCCAGGCAAGCTTTGAATAATTTGTTTCACAGTGTCAGGAGTCCCTGATTGAGGCTGGAGAAACCAGTGCCAAGCAAGGCCAAGTCCTCACACAACTTTTGCTTAATGTCCCTCATGCCACAGGGTTCCTGATGGGCTGAGAGCCGGTGATGGATGAACCTGCAGCTGCTGCAGCCTTCACTCTGCCAACTCAAAGGTCACCAACACACTGGCCCCATGCCCTGGGCTTCACCAGAGGGGGACCATAACCCTTCAGTGTTTGGATGAAGCACAAAGTGCTCCAGCTCTGAAGAAGAGCCACAGAGGCAGCCTCTCACAGTAAAGCATCTCCAGGAGGTGGCATGTGCTGGCCGAGACGTGCCAGTGAGTCGTTGGAATGAGTGGCAACATCACATAGGGAGGATTTCAAAGGCCTCAGCAGTTTTAGGGAGAATAAAGCAATGTATCAGAAGTGAAAAAAAATACCCGACTGAAGTAAAAGTGTTCTGGGCATTCCCCTTCTCCCGCACGTCTCCTTTGAAGCACTGCAGTCATTGGGAAGATCGGAGCACATGGAGCCATGGAGCACACGGAGCTCTGCTCAGCAGCACAGCAGCTCTCCTCTGCGTCCAGCCCTGCTTTGGGGTCTCTGAACCCTGCTTTGGCACCTCTCTGAGCCAGCAGCCTGAGAGCTTTTGCTGTGACACAGGACATGCGGTGACACCATAAACCCAGCACCCCTCCCAGCCTGGCCCTGCGCTGCACAGAGATGTCAGAGGGCTCAGCAAGCACCAGGAGACACATCTCAGGTGCCTTCAGCTGCCAAGGTGCTGCAAACCTGGACTCCTCTCATGCTATGGAAGCCACAAAATCCCTTGTCAAAGTGGTATCACCACACACCACAAGGATATTCTTCTATTTGCTATCCAAACGGGGGGAGGAAACACACCACAGCTGCTCTGAAGGGCTGTGGAGAACCGTGCAGATTCCTGCAGGTTCCTGCAGAGGACCAACACGAAAATGCAGTTCTGCAGCCACAGCCATCCTCCAGATCTGTCTAGACTGCAGAGTGCTCTGCAAGTGGGAGCAGGCTTGAAAAGCCACAACTGCAGTCAGTGTGCTTCCACCCCACCAGGCGTGGGGCTCACTCTTGCCAGTTTATTGTTTTCTACATATCGTTTCTGTCAGATGGAGTTTGCAAATCTGGGACAACTCTATTTTATAAAGTAAATTGAGTTCTTGCCTATCTACATAATAAATATTAAAACATCATCATTGTAATTTCAGGCTGGGAATGTTTATGTAAAAACATTGTGCAGATGTGGTGAAAGGCTAATAAAGAGATGCTAATTATCTAATCAATCTTTCTTAACCTTTGTCTTAGACACTACACAGTGCTCATGCTAAGCTTAGATTCATTTTTCAGGGTGTAAATAATGTTGTAATCATAGCTGTAATGTGTGGGTTCATTGGAAACTTCTCTTTAGATGTAACATTGTCAGTTTACACCGAAATCTGTCTATAAGCCATCTGTTGCAGAAACTGGTCATTATCAATTTCATCAATCTGTTCCCAAATATTGCAGATGCCAGCCACTAGGAACCATCTGTTAGTGTCAAAAAAAGTAACAATTCAATAAGCAGACTATCTGGGGAGGAGGGGGGGAAATACGCTGCAATACTTGGCGCAAAAGGCAAACTTAGCAATTGTTGCAGTTTTACTGACCTATAACTCCTTTTGGAGCGATGCCAAGCTCATTGATTAGCCATCAGTGGGAGGGAGATTTCCAGAAGACATTAATAACCATCAGCAGTGACGGGCGAGGAGAACTGACACCTACTCCTGCTGTAGCATATTGTCCAACAGTGTCCAGGCTGGTGCTGGCAGTGACTTTCCCAAAGTCGGCAGTGCACTTTGAGCAGCTTTGACTGATTACCTGTAGCTGTAGTTCAAGTAAAGACAGTCTGCATAAACAGGCTGAGATTTTATGTTCTCATGGGTTTGTTCAGTCTGAGAAATAAAGCAAATTCCACATCTCTTTCTGAAGTGACCAGCCCTCACTGCGGTGCTCACAATTGCTGGGATCCTCTGAACAGCCCAAAATCAAACCCCCGGAGCCCACCTGTGACCTGACCAGACAAGCAGCTCCTGCAGAGGCAAAGCTCCTTCACAAATCACTGGAGGAGTTCCCAAAGCCATGCTGGGCATCCAGCTGGGGCTGGGGGTGTCAGTGCCCATGGCGGGGCCAGGGCCGGGTCTTCACAGAAGTGATAAGAGTAGAAGAGATAAGAGCCATGCTTTGGTCAAAAACCTTTTAATCCTTCGTTTTATCATTTATGCATCTGTAAGCTTGCACATTAACCATCCAACAGAAACTCAGACATTAACCATCATGATAATGGCCACTTGGCTATCACCAATTGCTCGGGCCTTGTGTAGCCACCACCTCCACCAGCTTTGCTCGTTCCTAAGGTGCCTCTGCTGAGGCCTGTGAGCCCTGGGTGCAGGATCATGAGAGCTAAAAAGTTTTGTGGAAAGAGAAGCACAGGCTGAAAAGAATGAAAATCCAAGATACAGCAGACGTGCTGACACTGAGGTGCTGACCAGAACTTATCTCCCTTGCTAAAAATTACATTTTCCCCTCGCTTTCCTTGTCCACAGAGCAGCCTGATTTGACAAGTACCTGGCAGATAAACATGTAATGGTGGAATAATAAAGCACAAAAGCTTAGTGTTAATGAAGTACTCTTGCAGCAAGAGTGAAAAAAATATTTGTTTTCAGACACAGCTTTCTCAAGAAAGAAAATTCCAGTTCAGCTTCAGTTTGTAGGAGGATGTGCATTCAGAAAGTGCTTCCATTTGCAGCTTCTAATGGGCACTTTTATTTGGGTCAGATGTATAATTGTTTAAGCAGTTATTCTCTGGGAAAACTGCTTTGTCCATGCAGTCAGCCTTGGGACTCTTTAACCCCAGCAATTTGGGTTAAATCCTTATCTGTCTCAATCCCATTTAGAAACAAAAAGACTAAGCCATTTCCTTCAGCCAGAATAGACAGTATCTGCAAAACTACCCTGCCAGCTAATCACCATCTCCAGGCCTTGCAATTCCTTAAATATATTCTGCTGGACATTCTGTATCACGAGATCACGTAGAACTCGCCTTGCAAAGGTTCCGGTTCAGGAAAGCACCCGTCATCTTACAGATCTAACACTGCTTCTCATGCCTATATATTCATATGCACATGTAGGAATATAAATATAAATAACATAAATATAAATATAAATATAAATATAAATATAAATATAAATATAAATATAAATATAAATATAAATATAAATATAAATATAAATATAAATATAAATATAAATGCAGGTCCAAAGTGTTTTTCCTGGATAAAGGAGCATGGAGGTAGGCCAAGATGAACAAGGGAATGGATTCTTAGGTTAGAGCTCCTACAGCTCTAAGTTCATTCATCGATGCTGTTGGGGAATGAAGAAGTGCAAATATTTCTCTGAGGATGTGAGTGTTGGAGTAGGCAGGCAGGAGGCAGCGGGAGAAGCTGATATTTGTAAAAATTTGATAGGAATTGATATAGCTGAGCCCTTTGCTGGTAGAAGGAATTGGAAAAAATTAAAAGTTCGATATTCATATGCTGTGAGGCGAAAGCCAGACCTGTGTGGGATTATTACAAATGAATTTGGCTGTGCTTAGGATTTTCAGCTGGGTGTTTGTAATAAAGGGTAGCTAAACTCTCTTACTCACTGCTGAACATCAGCATGCAGGCCTGCAAGGATAACTGACCTTTTTGGATGTTAATTATCTTTAAAAGGCCTGTTTGCCCAGAATTGTCTGATCCAGCTGTAACCAGCCAACAGGGTCACTGAGGAGAAATGATGGATGTCATGAAGAGTCATTTGATATCCATTAAAGGGGAGGAAAGTCATTAAAATATATCAGGCCCAGGGACCTTATGAAACAAAGAGAAGGTAATTACTTCAGGCTCAGATTTACCTGCCTGGACTAATCAATAAAAAGACACCCTGAAAAGGAGAGAGGGAGTAGAAAGAACACATTTTGACATGTCTGCGAGGAACATCTGTCACCAGGGCAGAAGGAAAGGTCAGTGCCTGCCCGAATGCTGCTCATCCAGCTGTGCCCAGCGAGGGGACAGGGGCTTCAGTGGGAAGCAGGGGCTAAAATACACCTTTTTAGAAGCATCACGGGTCAGAACAACTGTGTCAGCACACCCTCAGGCCAGCCCTGGCTTCGGGTGGTGTGTGACTGTGGGACTGCCACTTAGGAGATGCTCAGGTTGCATTAACTAAGCAGATGGAGGTCCCTAATTGGGTGCCCTCGTTCTGCTGTCACTGTGTATGGGTATCAGCTACCCTCACAGGGGCTGAGCTGGGGGTAGCAGAGCATTTCTGAAGCTTAAAGCACATCCTCAGTGGCTCAGCAGCTATGCGAAAGCAGCCAAGCTGCTTTTTCAGTGTGGCAGTAAAGATTAACTTTGCAAAAATTCCCTGGATTATGCATCATCTTCTGGGGCTCTTCATGGCCAGATGCTCAAGGCAGCAGGACTCAAGCCCTCACAAAAGTTTGCTGGCTTTTTAACACCCTGGTGGGCACCAAGCTCTTTGAAAAACCTGATCCCACCTAATCCCTTTTAAAATGTAACACCAATTTACTTCTCCACCAGAATATGTGCAAATTAACTCAGCTATGGAAGATGAGCAGGAAGGCTTAGGCAGAGAATTGCCATGGGCACCTCGTACCCCAGAAGAGATGCTATCCTGCCTTCACTGCCATCAGTGGGCATTTCAGCACATTTTTATCCAAAAGCAAAGTTACTGACTTTATTCACTGTGCAAATCACTCAGGTTTTTGCAAAACGAAATATCCTCTGAGCCACTTCACAGAACTCCATGTATCTTCCAAAATGAGACGTGCTAAAAACCCACTAGTTAATTTTGTATCATTACTCACTCTAATTAAAATCTTTGTCAAGGGAATCTATTGCCTTTTTGTCTATTTTCTGCTCTGATGTTGCAGTCTTTGACATTACTGCGGTCTATAAAGACACAGAATATTAATGCCTCCCATTCTAGAAAAAATATATTGAGTTTGCTCTACTATTTTGACCTTTTCAGTACATTGTATTTTGATTAACTGGCCAGCTTGCTTCTGCCCCACAGGTTTCCAAGGCTGTAGGGGGACCAAGAGGTGGAAAAGCCACCAAATCACGATTCTAATCACTGGGAAGGTTAAGGGGGTGTGATCAAACAGCACATCTCACAGCCTGGCTGAGGCACAGCCACACGTGTAGAGGAGAATGCTGGAAACCAGAAGCAAAAGGCCCCACTGTCATCAAAAGCACCTTTTCCACCTTGCTATTCTGTATTTCTTTCTCTCTGTAGCCTCTGCAAGCACTATCTTTCCCGAGAGCCAATTAATTCAAGTCACAAATATCTGCCCTGAATTCTTGCAGGTAATTAGCACCACGGGTTATCAACAGGAAGCTGGTACCCACAGGCACTTCAGATAATTGTGTTTCAACATTGGCACATTTCTGCTTACCACAAAAGGTCACTTCAGTTTCTCTTCTCTATTTTCTCCTTCTCTTTTACTAAATGAATGAAAAATCATTATCGTTATTTTGAATGCTCTAAACGGTTGGCAAAGGCTTTGGGCATTATAGGATAGACATGAGTGACATGGGCACTTCAGGTGGTTGCAAAATTATTATTTTCTCACGCTTAGTTTCAGATATAACCCTCCTCAGCATACCAGTGAATGGAAAAAAACCCCAAGTCTAGTTAAATACTCATGCTCCTGAATTAATTTCAAAGAAAAGCAATGGAAAGAACACATAATTATAATGTAGCACAACTATTGGTCACATTAACCAGCATCTGCAATTTTGGTAAAGCTGTATTTAGTACTGCACAAATTTGGAGGACTTTTTACCTGTTACAATAAATTTTAAAGGGTAACCATTCATTTAATTATATGATGAATAACTTCCACTGAGTAAGTATTATACGTGAAGGACTATGTAATCACTTTGTAAATATAGGATTATATCTGTCCTTGAAACAAGAAAACAAATTAAATCAGCCTTGCGAAATTGTACTCCCCACTCACAGTGAGTGAGTAATTCTATTGCAAAAATAAATTACAAATCATCATCTTCTTTGCAGAATGGTCACAGTAAAAGGACAGCTGGGATGGTTTTGTGGCAGGGCCAGACAATTTCAAGGCAAGGATGTATTAAGTGTTAAATTTCCAGAACAACAAAAGCTTCCCTGCAAGAAGAATTTGAGAGCATGCAATAACTTTGTAGCCGCCTTGGACTGCTGAATAAACCAGGTATTGCAAAAGAAGTCAGCAGTTGTGCGCTGTTAAGTGGAAGTTCTGAATCACAAGCATCACTGCTGGGAGTGGAGAGGGTAAGCCCTGGCACTACAGCAAGTGAAAGCCAAATTTACCTCTGCACAGGGAGGTTTGCACACACAGCCCTGTGACACTGGTCTGTGAGGTACCAAAATGAATCAAACCAATCTTGCAAATTTGCTTTCTGAATTACTGAACACATGATCTCATATGGAGTGCATGAACAACAGGAGTCTCCGAGCTGCTTTGAGTTACTCCCTTTCTATCATCACTGCATTATTGCACTTAAGAGTTTTTTTATCGTATCATTAAAGTTAATGAAATTTTATAGACACAGAACTGGTGGGTGGTATAACAGGGAACATTAAAATCAAACTCTCATTTCAATCCCTCACAAAACCAGAAAGCCAACCACTTAACTACTAAAGACTACAGAGAGCTTGAGTAAAGAGGCATCGTGGCCCTTAATAAAAATGAAAAGGGAAAAAAAGTGACACTATCTCAGTAAAAGAAAGTGTAGCCATAGCGCAATTCCCAGTAGCCTTCAGGAAATCAATACCCACTTTGTATGGTAGAGAACTTTTCCTTTAACCTTTATTCAAGGTACAGCAGCACAATCGATCCTGGGTGAGGTGCCAGTGACCTTCCCCAGTGACACAGACCCAGCCCGGTGCAAAGCTGCCACCACCAGCGTCCTCAGGGCACATCACATCCAACAACAGGAGACTGCGAAAAAGGGTAAAAGCTTCTTGCTTACAGCCACCCAAGAAACTCGCTGCCTGCCTAAGAAATCAACAGACCACTCACACCCAACAGATTTTTTTCTTTCCTTTCCCCTCACCCCGCCCCAAAACATGCTATTCTAAGAGTCATGGGAAGTTTTATGCATGCTCACCTCCCACTGTGAAAAGCAGTCAAGTACTTTCTTCTTAAAGGAATGAAGTAAAATATCAGGACAGAAGGTCGTCTTAGCTCACCTATTTTGAATAAACATTGTTTTGTTAAACCAAGTTCTTTTTATTTTTAATGAGGCCACTGGGTCATTGAAGCTTTTATTCACAAAACATAAATGCTTCTCACTGAAGTCAACTGCCAAAGCAGAGTGAACATCATTCCCAACCTGACTCACACCTAAAACCTTCAGCAGGAATCCTGCAAAGCAATGCCATCTGCACCACTTTGTGGTTCACACCTCTGCTGCACCCTGGATAAAAGAATAAGAAATTATTTGCTCCTCTAACATAAGGTTTCCAGTAGCCAATCCAGGGAACGCACCTCCTCAGCTTAAATTCAGTTAAAACTCTCTGCTGCCCACATGTGAGTGTCGTTGTTTAAATATTACTCTTCAAGTTTTCAACTTGCCTATTTCAAACTTCATAATCTCACACAGTTCATTATCTCCTACAACCCTTGATGGTGTAACTCACACAATATGCACAGCCACATGGGCTGTGAGCACCCAGATCTGCAGCCTCCTGTAAAAAGTGGAGTCAAACAACAGAACTCAGCTCTGGACCCCCATCCCACCATGGATTTCTCTCTACAGAGAGGATGCTGCTCTCTGTTCACACAGACATGATAGGAGTGACCCAGTGCATGGCAACAATCTGTGTGTCCATGTGCCTGAGAACTCCATTTTGGTTTGTTTTTTATCTGATAATGCCTATTTGCAGTATATTTACTCCCACCTCTAGCCCTGAGCATCTTCAGGATGCTGTGCAGCAGTCTGCTGAAGATGCTCAGGTGACAGAGATGTGTGTCTGCACACTGCTACATGATTTTCTGTAACCCACACCTGGACAAGCAGGAGGGGTTTGGGTGTGGGTTTGATTTCCTTCTGCCTCCTGAAATGTGTCCAGATGGATGTGCTGGTGATGGTTGCCTTAGAAACCAGCAGAACTTACCGTGCCTGGCCAGGGCAGAGTCTCTCATGCTGCCAAGAGCAGGGAAGAAGCAAGGCAGGTACAAATGTTCTCGCTGAAGAGTGAAAGGTTTTCCTGCTCTGCACACAGCAGGAACTCCATGGAGTGACAGCACCAGGAGCCCAGCATGCACCGGCCCCTTTCCAGGGCCAGGGGATGCAGCACCAAACTGCTGCCAGCCAGGGTCTGACCATCCCAGGAGGAGCCTCGTCTCTCTCCAGGCGGAGGGGAGGTGGGTTTTCACTAAGTGAACATTTTATTGTATTAAATTATTTTCCCTCCATTTTTCTGTGTAAATATGAATGATAAGTAACAGCTACAGATCACTATCTTGATGTTTATATGAAGTGATCTACATATGCAAAGGGTACTGCTATGATCATTTGTATTTTAATTACCGGCACAGTTCTGCTAATTTCAAGCTCTAGTAGAAACACAAAAATCAATGTTTGATAAATGGGAAGAGGCTTCAATGGGTCAAGGAGGATTATTTCTGCACTTTAAAAATTGTACAAGAGAAGTAAACAATTATGTTGGAAGCTATTTAAAGAAACACATTTGACAATATCCCTTTAAACAGGTTTAAAATTTACATGTATTTATGCTGAAACTTTCCCAGGATATTTGAAATCATATTCATTATTTTTCAGGGGAGAGGTAGAGAGGGGCAGGAAGAGGTAAGAAAATACACAAATTTTTGAAAGCCAACTTTAGAATATATTTAACTCCTTTTCAAATGCAGTTTAAAGGTATGTAGTCTGTGCAACTCTCGCCTTCAGTGCCATTTTTGTCAGTACAGTGCAGTATTCAAAATCCACTTAATGCCATGAAAAGGAGCAGCCTTTTTCATCAATTCTGATTTATTTAATATTGAATCCAAGTCTAACACAGCACAGAAGCAGAAAAAATTATGCTGAAAGCAACAACCAAACTTCCTTTCCACTTTGACAGGTGAACAAGCAGTTATTACATCTCTGCAGAGCTCCTTGCAGGCTCCGTGTAGCTGAGTCTCCCTGTTAGGAAACGCAATTTCACTTGGGTGCTGCAGCAGCAGAACGTGGCATGTTGGGTCACGGCTAACAATGGAGACGCGAACGTGAACACAGATACAACTAACTTTCTCATTTTTTCCAAGTGTAGCAGTAATAAAAATGGAAATCAAGTCCAAAGCTAGAGTTGCTGCCAAGCCCTGGCCAGCACTGAGTGATGCCAGTGGCCACAGCCCCTGCGGGCACCGTGCCCAGCCCTGCCTGAGCCCAGCACGGCCCGAGGAGCTGGGCAGCAGCAGTAGCTGAGCATCCTCCCTCCAGCCCCGGGGACACAGAGCCTTGCCCAGCTCCTCTGGTTTGTGAAGGGCCAGGGGCACAACCAGAGCACACTGCTTCTAGGGGAGCAGGGCAGCACCTACAGCTTTTTCTGACAACATGAGCAGCAGCTCTATATTAGTGCACTGGCCGGGCTGGGATGGCAGCAGCTTGTCCAGGAGTGCCCAGCACAAAGGGAGAACACCCTGTGGCACCTCGGTGCCTCGCTTGCCAGCCTCCCAGCCCGTGCGGTGGAGGGCACGGAGCCCAGCGCGCCTGGGGCTTATAGATAGCCCAGGTATGACCAGAAACAGATGAGCAGAGGTGGCTCCTTCGGCCGGTGTTCCAAGGGTTTATTGTAGAAGCTCCCTCGAAGGGGACCGGAAGCGAAGAGGACAAGATTAACCCCCAGCAAAGCCTGAGTGGGCTTTAGAGGGATACAGGGAAGGAGATGGGGATGACACAGCAGGGACCTATAGGAAGAGGGGAAGGGCGGGACAGGTCTGGTTACCTTTCCTTAGGAGATACAAGGGGTGTCTGTCCACTGTCAGTCAGACAGACGGAGCCTACATCAGGTCACAGGAATTCAGTGAGAGAATCCATCCTCACAGAGGGAGATTTTACCCTTTGGAACCAGCCCACCAAACCTCTTTTTCTGGGCTCTGTGGCTCCCTGGCCATTCTTGTGGTTGGTTCATTCACCACAACACAGCTCTTCAGAATCATGAAATTGTTTAAGTTGGAAAAGACTTATAAGACTAAGATCTTTCAAGATTTTCAAGTTCGTAAAACCAGCTCTGCAAAGTCCAGCAGCTTTTAAACCCACAACCAGCCAGTCCATGGGAGGGCAGCTCAGCAGCAGCCCAAGGTGCAATGAAACAGCAGCTAAGAGATGCCAAAGCTTAGTAAGTGACAAAGAGCTCCCTCCCCTGCAGGAGAAAACTTGTCCCATGATGAAGAGAAAAGGCTGATTGATTTATCTTGATATCCTGGGCTCTTTAATGAAACTACAGAATGAATGCCAGCTAGGGTAGGGATATCAAATAAAGGAATGATTAGATCCATGAAACAAATATATTGCACTGAGCTCCAAAATTAAGATGCCAACAACAGACAATTACTTATCCTGGCTTTTCTCCATGTGTGAATTAAGGAGAGTTAACTTCACCAGTGACATTAGTTATTTGAAATGCTGAAGATGACTAATGTCTTATAAGTAAATTCATTTTACATCCAATTATGAATGTGTTTTGCTAGTTTTTGACCAGGAACAAGTCCCCTCTACCTTAGTGCACAAGGACAAATCCTCAAATGAAGTAGGGTGGCAAAATCAGCTGTAATTCTGACCCAGAGTATTTGCACTGCATTTTTCCTGTGTGGATATCTTTAACAAATAAGGCTGGCAAAGGGATTCCAATACGAAAGCAATAAAAAGGTCTCTGTGGTGGCTTGGCAAATGTTTGTTTGAAATAGTTCATATTGACGGCTCTCATGCCAGCTCCATATTTTCTCTCCTCGGGTGTTCATATAACTGTGGTTTAATCCAATACCCCTGCAAATGTGCTCCCTCAGCTGCTAAAGCCAGCCCAGAATGAGCAGCCCCCAGAGCAGAGGCTGTGCCTCTGCCAGCAAACACCAGAGCACAGCTCCTGTTTCCAGCTGAGCCCACCAAAGGGTGTAAACCCAAATTGCAGCTGAGCTAGGGACACTGGTACAGAGAAAAAGCTGCATTTCTCAGGGAAAGGAGCTACTCCAAAGTATTTGCTCTGCTCAGTTCCGCAGGGCAGAGACAAGTGGGTTGCACCCATAGGAGGGTTGCACCCATAGGAGGGTTGCACCTAGGGAGCAGTGCCTGGGGCCAGCCCTGCCTGTCCCATGGGTGCAGAGGTGCCTCCATCCACACCTCCTGCGTGTCCCACTGTCACGCTCAGCCACGGGGCCTGAGCTTAACCCCCAGCAAAGCAGCACTGACCTACTCAGGGCTGAGACTGGTGTGTAAAATAAGAGCAGCTGTGCAAGGAAAGTACAGATCAAGTCACACTCACTGGACAAATTCAGGTCCCAAGGCTACAACCTACTTAATGTGATAGGGACGTGATTTGTGAGGCCTTTTCTCAAAAGACATTTTTCCTGCTGAGATCCAAGTCCCATGTCAGGCAGGGAAGGGAAGCAGTGCAGCAGTTGCTGACTGTCTGCGGCCCTGCATCCCCTCCTGCAGAGGACACCAAGTTACAACCCCCATTTACAAATGCTCATCTCACGTCCCTCTTACACTAAAGGCAGCTACAGACATTGGTCCTGCAACACTGCCATAAGCACACCCTGTTGCTGAGGGCATGGGGGAGGCAGAGCAAAATGGAGAAATATCTCAATAATAACAGTAATAATGATGATGATGATGATAATAATAGTAATTAAAAGGGTGGTTGGAAAATAGTTATTTGAGTTTGTACAGAGCCAGCTTGAAAAATAAGCACAAGACTGGGAAGAAGACTGCTTCATTTTCTTTCCTCAAGGTTATATTCCTCTCTACTTTATCCACCACCATTCTAATTCTGTTTCTAAACCTAATAAATTTCCCACAGAAGCCCTATTCATTCTAAAACCTATGACTGCTGATTCAGGGAACTGTCATGTTTTTCCATGCCAGCATCAGTTCACACTGTACTAAAAAAAGCAAGATAAGGACTAGAAAATAAAAGGCAACATTGTGCTTTTACCCAAAAGAAAGAGGCAGCTTAGGGGGAGTTGACAGTCTTATTTTGCTGATCATCAGTCTCTGCAATAGACTCTGTGGCCAAATAAGAAATGCAGGCTGGAAGGACCACAGTTTCATAAGAAATCTGACCTCTCTTAAACTGAAATGTGGAGATAAATGTGGGGTGTAGCTGTATCTGTGCTGTACTGCCCAGGCTGAGCAGCCACACAAATGTGGGTGTTGGGGGTGGAAAGAACATAACAGGCAACCCTACACTGCCCTGAGGACACGGTAAACATCCCCATGAGCAATGTGACACTTGCAGACCAGAAAAAGGGGGTTATTCTCTTCCTTCTAGCTTTGAAACAGATGCAGTCTTTATATCAGAAAGACTTATATTTCCTTTTGTAGGCAGAGAACAAGATCCTCTCTGCCACTGCACAACACACGTGGTACCACCAAAGAGAGAGCCTGGAGCCTCACAGCACCCCAGCTCCTGCCACGGAAGGATCACTTCAAAGCACCCAGCACCCCAGGCTGCCAGCCCCTGGGCCTCCCTCAAAGCCTTCCAAGGGATGTTCAGCAAAATTGCTGGGTGTTTTTTGATCCTGGCATCTGTTCAGGAGTAAGTGATCTGATACCACCAAAGTCTGTCATTTTGCCATCCAGAACGGGCCAGTTGCACTCGCTGGTCCCACCGGCAGCCTCACCTGCCTCCTGACACCCCTGGTCACATTCTCCTTTTAAAAAACCATTGATTTAGTCAGATTTCAAACATTTGTTTTCACTGGCTCTTTTTCTCTTGGGTCTGCTCTTTACATGCTGCTCTCCCCTGAACCTGCCGTGTGTCACTGTGCCAAGAGAAATTATAATTAACACACAAATATTCGAGGGCAATAGGCTGAACAACAAGATTTGTCGTGTTTGTACACAATTCCTTTTCCTACAGTTATTTCTCTCATAACAGAAGTCTAGGCATTCTCTTTGAAGCTGTTTTAATTGGGGAAGAACTGTCATGCCAGCTGTTAAAACATGGATATTTACCACTGTTGAGGTGCCTTTTGATTTGGTTTGTCTTTTTGCTGATACGATTTGCTAAGCGGCCAACCTCATCTTATCTATTTATTGGCTCATCTCAAGCAACAGCTACAAGTTAATTACAGTTTGTTTTTTGCAACACAAAATCGTGCAGCAAATGTTTTTTTATCAGTGATCAAATCCTTGGATTATTCTGTTAATTGTGACCTGGATTACCCACAGAGAGTATTCCAATTCAGTAGACAATTTCCCTGGTTTATCTTTGTAGTAGCAAGCCCTGTTTCCCTGGCAGAAAGTAAGGTAGAACCATTAAGTGTGCTCTGGGAATGGCATTTAATTTCTGTGTCAAGAGTTCTCCATTTAAATCTGCCACCATTTCTGCTACTAAAAGAAGCAGAGCAGCAACCCAGCCTTTTTGTAATAATTCATAACCTCTCAGCAACCAAGAGCATGTTACACAGAAACTGCTGCATGATCCATCTCCACCCCCTACGGACTCAACTTTTGTTGGCAGATTTGTCAATCATGTTTATAGGCTCCTTTCTGCTGTACAGTCAGGAATTCTCATGCTGTTTTGATCTGTGTCATAAAAATGTACCAGGACTGATATACACCCAAGGACTTTCTGTTGATTTGTTTCTGTCGCACAAGCTATGTCTAATTTATTTATAACTTATCTCATTCTATTAGATCACTTTGTAATCATATTTAATTTAGATTTATTCCTGACAGTTCAGGCTGGCTCCAAGCATTTAATTAAATTTTGCCCTCTTAAGCCACTTAGTCAGTCTAGATTTTAAACATGATGGCGTTTTCCCTTGGACAGCGCTTTTCTATCCGTAACCTTTGAATTGGTAATTTGTGCAGTTGCATCTTACATGACATTTTCAAGAACTCTTGATGCTGTGCAGTGTGAGCACCTGTGAGGAGCCCAGGGAGAGGAAGCCCGGCACCATCCGGCCATGCTTTGATAGGAACTGCACCATTTAGACACCATTTTACTCTGCATTTTGACCTGAAATTCAAACCACCAACTCAAACATGGCAGAGGGGATGAGGTCAAAAGTAGAGATAATAAAGCTAATCAACTATGCTATTAAATAACAAATTTCGTTTGGTTTTGAAGGTTCAAATTGAGAATTAGAATCTGTGTTTCTCAAAAATTTTAGTACGAAAAGTATTGAATACTCCTAGAATGCAATTCAATTCAAATTATTTTGAGTCCCTCTAGGAGACGGACCTGAAAGTGTTTAGAAAAAGAATAAAATATATAACTGCAAATTAAGATTAGAAAATAACCCTAACTACAATTTTCATTAACTACTTTGCTTTTCTTCCCTGATTTTTATTAATAAGCAAAAAACCTTTGCATGAACGGGATTCTTCGTGGTTTCTTAAGAATTTTTCCTCTCTTGCTGATTACTGGAATTGTCTCTCTCCTTCTGCTGGTACTGACAAATTACAGTATTTCAGAGAATACACTTTAAATTTCCCTTTGTCCTGCAATTTGCCTCACTTTTGTTCCTCACTCTTGAACAAAACCCTCTGAATTTCACTAATGCCTCCTCCTTACTGCGAATCCTCCCTCTTAATTTCCTCCTGCCACTCTATTAAGTCTGATACCATCAAAAGGCCGATTAAGACATGACTCCATAATAGCCACACACCTCTGTGTGCTTTATTGTGGTCTGGAGTTCCTAAAGCACTTGGACATCCTGCCTGCTGCTGTCTCTGCCATGCTCAGGGCAGAGCACACTGCAGACACAGCTGGGCTAATCATAATGCAAATTCAGTGATAAACCAGTCACTTAAATTCCACTAATATATCTTAATTTTTCACCCAGCAATATGATATATAGTGCCAATATAATTCAATCTTCTTACATTTTTCATGAGTTAAATAAATCACATCAAGATAGAGTCCTTCAACCATAGTATTTCACTCTGCCTGCATATCTCCTTCACGTGGATGCAGAGGAAACTCCTCATCCGCCTTTACTGGCATCAAGGGAGTCAAACCCAAGGAAATGTGGATCCCAGGAATCAGCAGGCTGATGGACACAGGCAGTCCCCCAGGTTAGCAGCCTGTCTCTGTGTTGCTGTTTCAGAGAAGGCATAAGGAGACCTGTCTGTAAGGAGTTTTCCTACTGCTGCCCAAGCTCAGGCACCGGGATACAAGTAATTACACCTTTTCCATAATTCTGGACTTTCTTTTTAAAGCAGAGCAATTGTTTTGACCCTTCCTCCCTCAGCCCAATGGATTCACAGCATCCACAGAAACGTCTGGACCATTTCAGCATCAACATCTTGCCTTCAGCAGTGCTGGGCAGGAGCAGTGAATCCATTGAAGGGCATTCTCCCAGCACTGATTTCCAAAGGGTCAAAAGGGCTCTGATTTGTTGTGTGTCCCAGCTCACAGCCTCACAAACCTGGGCCACCCAGGATTCCTCCGTGCTGTTGCTGCTGGGTTTCAGTCTTGTGGCACCCCAGGCTGCTTGAATGAAAGTATTGTAAAAATCTGATTTTCTCCTCACATTTTTCATGGAAAAGAGCAAATGGACAATTCCCATGAGGGACAATTCCCTCAAAGCATTCCAAGGGGAGTTCAGCAAAATTGCTGGTGTTCGGACATGCAGATACCCTTGTTTTACCAGCTCCAAATCTGAAAGTTGCAAGGAGATTGTATCCAATCAGGATTGCCAAATATATTGCTATAAATAGGATACAAAGATAATGGAATGAGACTTTGGAGGTACAAGCACTATTGCTACCAGAGCACTCACTTGTACTTCTCAACCTTCCTAGTGGTCACTATGGTTTAGGGAATTACAATTTCATAAGAAATTTCTTTAGCATTCCATATCAAAATATTTTGGGATCATAAAAAAGTAGAGATCAAGAAAAGTGTATTTCATATCCTTGCTTTCCATTTTTCCCTCTCTCTCAGAGGTCATTCTGCTACAGAACACTTGCTCTCCTACCTCTGGCAGAGCTGTTCTTTGTCATCTTCCTTTCATCATTTATTTTCAAAGCTGCTCTATAAACTTCTTATCAATGCATTTCTAATAATCTTAACAGACTTTTATCAAGGAAAATGATAAGTTTCCACTGTCAAGAGGCCTTTCTCTGAACCTCAAGTGCTGACATTTTTTTGACAATTTATCTAAAGTCAATTGTCTTCTATTGACTTTTTTCAGCTGCTTCCACAATGACGACACTTTTTAGCTCTGACAGTTCATTTGGCTTTCTGTGCTTTCTCTTTCTTTTGGTTTTTCCCTAACATCCATAAATCTTTAAAAAAACCTCTCTACTTTGCTAACAATGTCTCACTTCAAGTGTGTTCCGTGAATTTCTCTGATTCTGTTGCTCTCACTGCCATCAAAACCAGAAACAACAAAACATTTTTAAAGGTTATTGAGGTTCTTATTTGATAGCCAATTTAGGTACGTTTTCAGTATTTCAGTTTGTGGGACTGTGGCGTGTTACTTGCTCTCATTTCCCGTTGGAATCACTAAGTGCCCATCCTGGAAGATGCTGGAGACGGCCCATGGGTTGCTTTGTACCTAGGGAAGCCAGCAAGGGGTGCCTGTGTCCCTTGGGCATCCCCAGTCCCTTTATCCATCCAGTTCCTCAGTTTCCAGCTGGTCTGAGGTCTGGCTCTGCACCTTCTTTGCTGCCAGCTCATTACAAAGTCCCCTCATGTTCAGCAGAGAAAGATGAAAGCATCATTTACAGCCTTTGCTGAACTGGAACCACATGTCTATTTTCCTTCTGCAACAGACTTTTTTCTGCAATACAACTCCATTTTCCTATGTGTTCTTTCATTCTTCATACACAAACGATTTGATCGAGCTTTACTCTATATTCTCTGCAATAAAGATTTCAAGATTTATTCCAACCTTATGTTGCTGCAATGTCATGTTAGGAAGCAAATTAAGTTTATTTTTATATCACTTTCTTACAAGACTATCTGTTCAAACAGGGATCTCTTCTTCTTCTTCTTCTAAATACCCAGGTTTTTATTCTCTTTCCAGTTCCCATTGCTCTTGACTTCCTTCCTTTCTTCTTTGCCTTTTCCTTTAGTTCACTGCAGACTAATGAGGTTTTTCCTTCAGAACATTCTTGTAACACCCCCACGCCACGCTTTGGACACCAGAGCAGCTCAGCATTTCCAGATTCCCTGTCTCACACACACTCAAGAGCCCAGGGGATGCTTCAGAAGCCACTCCCCAAACCAGAACTCAGCCTCATGGGTCTGTGATCACTCACTGCTCCCCAGCTCAAGAAGAACGGGGTTTGATTGAGGGCCTGATGCCAATTAAGAGAAGAAGGAAACTTTTTCGTGTGCCAGATAATCTCTTCTAGCTTTCCCAAACCTCTCTCACCATCGCATTTCCTTGGAAATTTCTGGCACACCTCAAATTCCTTGCAGCTGCCTGCCATGGATTTGTGCCTGTTGATTGTAGCTTTATCCACACTGCTGAGAAATCCCTCCCTGCTCCATAAAGGATTCTTTAGCTATGACTTGCAATTGCTAATTTTTAATTCATAGCTGTCACCATTGAAAAGCCTTCCTCAGCAGCTTCTGCCATGTATGTTCTTAGCTATTACATCAAACCCTCCTCCACTACCTAAGAACAGAACAAATAAATTCTAATCACATGTACAAACCTCCTTCCAATATTTGCTAAGCAATAAATCAACTCTTTATCTTTTCTCTTATTATTTCCCAGCATACTCTTAAAGCTCAAGAGAGCCAGAAAATGAGAGGAAAAGTGCAGAGCATGCCAAAAGAAAGCAGGAGGGGACCGCATATTTTTGATTCAAGGGAGAAATCAGAGGCTTGAGTGATGGCTGACAACAGACTGGTTGTTCAGGATGAGGAGTCCAGCACCAGATTTGAACCTCATTAAACTCTGAAGCTGATAACTAGACCACAGCCTGGAGAAATATATTGGGTGAAGAGGTTTATTATTATCAAAGAAGAAAATGTGTAGGAATTTTATGTAAGATATGTATGATGGAGAAGAGTATTTCTTCACATAGATCTGTTTGGCAGGTGCTGGCACAGTCTCTTTCCATTTTAATCTCTCCTAGGTCTTCATTGTTATTTACTTATGCCACTGTCAGATACTTTAAAAAATCAAGATCTGATTCAGGACGGAATTTTTCTACACTTCTAAATGACTTAGGACCATGAGTCCCTTTTGCTTTTGATAGCAAAGGTGCCCCTAAGAACACATGAAATCTTTAATCTGCCAGAATAAGAGGGGGCAGAGGAGCGTGTCCGTAGTAGGTGAAAAACGTTGGAGCAACAGTGGAAGCAAAGACACTCCCTCACTCTCAGAGCCACGTCTGCCTCAGCCAGGGGCAAAGAGCCTTTGCTTGCCCACAGCTCAGCTGAACACACCTCCAGCAGCAAGGCTGGGAACAAGAGGTGGTGGTCCCAAAGCCACTACAGAAGCAATAAAAGGAGAGTTGAAAGCCTCTGTTAGACAGACTGCAAGGTCAGAGAGAAATGGGATCTCTGACATGCACAAAGCCAACCTAAACACAAAAGCTGTCTTCTGTAAAAAAAGATCAATGGTACCGCACACAAACACAATCTCAGCACTCAACGTGCAGCTGCACATAGACATCTAGATACTCTTGTTTTACCAGCTCCAAATCTGAAAGTTGCAAGGAGATTGTATCCAATCTGGATTGCCAAATATATTGCCATAAATAGGATACAGAGCTGTGAAGAATATGTAATGCTACCAAGAGAATTCCTTTATGTTATCTGAACCATTCTTCGCAGTTTTCATATTTTTCCTAACTGGACCCACCAGCATTGTGCATTGGATGAGGATTCACACATCTGTCATGTTTTCTGTGTTCCTGAAATCATTGTTTTTGGAGTGCATTTGCAAAAGAAGTTCATCTCAAAAACATGTTCCCAGTAGTGAAAAATGGAAACTGAAGAGTGTGGAAAGGTGCCTGTGCTATAGCAGGCTACGGGTGGGGCAGAAGCCAAAGTCCTGTACTGGAGAGCACCGGTAATGGCACACGTCTTGTACGAAAGGTACACGAGAGGACACATTTGTGGAGAGAAAAGGAGGATGCTCCAGGGCTAAGGGCAGAACCTCCCTCCTCTGTAAGGAGTGGCTTTCCCAGGTAGGCACTACCCACCGTGACAGAGGAGCCAGCAGCCTTTAAACTGCTCCATCCTCACCATCTCCCTTCTCAGCTCTGTAGTGCCAACAGGAGCTGGTCTCAAGTCATAATTAGTGCCTTTCACTGGAGTAATGAACTCTGAGGGCAGAGAGGAGAAACCGCGCATCTGAAATGTCAATCAGCACACCCCACAGAGGATTCTTCTGACAAT
Source organism: Callaeas wilsoni (assembly GCA_013398955.1). Classification (NCBI taxonomy): domain Eukaryota; kingdom Metazoa; phylum Chordata; class Aves; order Passeriformes; family Callaeidae; genus Callaeas; species Callaeas wilsoni. The sequence goes on from VWPU01017389.1 coordinate 307,931, forward strand.
GTCCCCCACAAATCTTAGGGGCTCAAGACATCTACTAATTTCAAGGAGCAAAGGACACCTAGAGCAAGAACAGTAAATTAAATCAAGGGTGTTTCTAAGCAGGAGTGGTTCCAAAGCACCTGCCAGTGTAGGGAAGGAACAAGGAAAATGGTCCTCATGATTAGAATATGCTGCCAATATTTTTAATGAACATTTGGTTGTTTAAATTCAGATTTTATATTTGCACATAACCTATACAGAAGCAAATGAGCCTACTCTGGAAAGCTAAGAAGCCAAATCCTGCTAATTCCTGCTAATAACCAATATTCCATTACAAGTTGCTGAAGCCAAAAAAAATTAGTGAGTAAACAAGCAAATAAGACAAGCCGAAAAGCAGAGTATCACAAGCTGGTTTTTATGGAAGTTCAATGACTTGTAGCTGCTTGTGGAAAGCAGACATGTAATTTTCTACTCTATCTCATCTGACAGTCAGAGAAGAGGAGAGAGCCAGCAGCTCACATTGCCAGAATGGCTCCATCCTCCCCACCAGGGCAGCAACGTGGAGCCTGCTGCAAACTGGTGAGCAATGGGAGGGAGCAAGTCCTGGCAGGACAAGGAAAAATTTTAATAGGCTGCAAATTCAGCACCATTTCTATAGGTCATGTTACACAGCCTGTTAGATCAAGTGACACAAAGCCATTAAACATTATATTTCCCCAGTGCAACTGGAGTAATGAAACACCTAGAGTTAGATGAGTCTGTGCTCCCCTTGCCTGGAAATATCAAAGCTGTTGCTGCTCAGGAACTGTGCCTGGTTTGAAAGGAGTCATATGTGTGAGCCAGCAGAGATACAGAGCCTGGTGGTACAGAGCCTGCAGCAGAAGGACAGAGCCCTAAGTGCAGCAGAAGATAACCAAGTGCAAATGGGGTTGTGAGGAGCTCGACAGCTCCCACCGAGCCCCTGAAGGTGCTCAGCTTCCCAAAGTGCCCTTGTGGGAGAGCTGCACGCTTCCGAGGTGTCATTCCAGTGATGATCAGAAGTGATGGGCAAACGCACAGCCCTGAGCAGCAGCGGGGGTGACGGGATGGAGTGGATGCCGAGGAAGCGGCGCTGTGTGCGGAGGGCAGCCCGGAGCATGCCAGCGCCGGCTGGGAATGACAGGGTGCCACATCCCATCCCTGCTCAAGTGCTAACAGACCTCGGGGTCACTCCCAGGTTCATCCCTCTGCATTGAAAGGGTTCATTAGCACGGGCTGTGGGGTCACACACGGAGTAGGAGAGGTGGATGTGCTGCCGGGAGCCAGAGCTGTGCAGCAAGTGCCAGGCACGTGGGCACAGGGGCTTCCCAGACACGCAGGTGTTCTCACACACTCACAACCCTGGAAGACAAAGCAAAAGTGAAAAGTTGGCCATACAATGAGTTGGCCAGGTTTGACGAGCCCTGAGCAACCTGGGGTAGTGAGTGGTCTCCTTGCCCATGGAAGGGGAGGGCGTGGTTAGAACTAGTTGATCTTTAAGGTCCCTTCCAACCCAAGCCATTCTATGATTCTATGAAATCCAGGGAGTTAAATGCTGACAAGGAAATGCAAACAAAGGCCAAAAGTGCCCAAAGCTGAGATGCAGCCTCAGCAGCTGTTTGCCAGCTTCACAGCTATGGAATGCAGCATGAACACCCGGGAGAAAGTTTCCAAAAAGACATTTTACTCAGCAATTTTTCAATTAGCTGGTTTGACACAATAACCACCCCTGTGCATCCCAAACCTTCTGTATAATAATGCCAGGAGCAAGAGCAGGCAGGCTAGTGGGCAGTGAGCCCAGGGAGAGGGGAGGCTGGAATAGCCCCACCGTGTCCCCTCCTGCTCTGAACCCTCCCACCCTCCTAGCACAGAAGGGGACATAATTTTCCACTTTCTGTTTATGATTGATTTTTAAAGCACCGTATAAATTCGAGTCTACGTCAAGCTGTTTCCACAAAAGTACTGCTTGCCAGTACTTCCTTTGAAGAAATATTTCCTCGGATTTCATTGCTGCCAGTTGCCAAACCACGAACACCCTGAGATAAGGAACCTAGCCCAGGTGCTGCAGCAGCTACACGTGGGACATAGAGATACCACCCAAAATTAGAGTGTGTGAGAGAGGGAGAGAACAAAGATATGGACAGGTCAAGAACAGCAGAACAGCTTCAGGCACTTCTGCTCTCCCTCTCATCCATCTGCTCCCCAGGGATACTGTCAAGGTCCTGCCCCACAGCAGAGAGCTGACAAAAAATAGTAAAACTAGGAAAATGTTCATTTTTAGCTCAGGCTTTTTCTATTGAAAGGAGGCCTCCTCTCTTTTGTTATATTTTTTCAGACTTCAGGATCTGATCACATCACTTTAAAAGTTTCCTTTTTTTCTAGGAAGATAGCCCCCTGTTAACTGTATTTCAAATGCCTGCACTTTAATATCAGCCATAGGCTATTTCAGGAATTATATATAAAAAATAAATAAATAAAAAAAAATACATCCAAAAAGATGAGGAAGTCAAATTATTTTCCCTGCTTTGATGTTTATTTGTGTTTTGTACTGCAGGGCACTTGTGCAATATGCACAGAAATGCCAGAAGAATGAGTGAATCCTGTTCAAGCAATTTAGAGGATGAAATGGTAAAAGAAACCGCTTTGAACTCAGCCCAGTGGCACACTGGGAAATGCACCTCCTGATCAGCACATTGCCACTTTTTCCCAGCTTGGGTTTGTTACCACCAAGGCAAGATCAGCCATAAACGTGCCAGGCAGGCCTGGGATGTTAAGCTACTTCTTTCTGTCAAGGCTAGAAACAGCAACAGAGGCAGATTTGATACCAAGGAGATATGTGCCTTGTTTTTCTTCAGAACCCTCTGGATTTCAAAACTTTAAAATCCCCAAAATCTCATCTTTGTCCATAATTTAAAAACTTGGTCCGAAGTTGCAATGGAAATGTAGAAGAGAGCTCTGTAACTGCACCTTGTTTTTATGAACACCACACCAATGCCAATGGTTTAGCTAAATAAACTTAAGTATTGCAACTGTAAATTGAAATCCAAACCTTGGCTAATGAGAATTAGTGCTGGATTGTAATGCTACATCAAGATAAGCAGCTTCAAAATATTTCAAACCAATTTGGAAAGTTGTTCTCCATTAGATTATAAATACTATTAACAGATAACAAGCCATAAAAGCCCATCACTTCAAAGGGGATCTTCTGGCCATTTTCTATCAGAGGAGCTGAAGGGACATAGTTTACTGAGCTAAATTTGAAAGCAGAAAGCAAATCACAGCATCTACAATTATATTGATTCCTGAAGTTATTAACTTAAAGGATTATCTTGTTCACTTCATTTTGTTAGGGATAACACATTAGCTAGATATAACAAGGGATAAGACAGGCCAAGATTTTAGCTCTAATCATTAAGGGTCTTTGAAGTTATGCATGAAATCCCTATAAAGATGTTGTTTATTCTCTCTAGAACAATACTGGGCACACGAGGGAAGAGCAGGGGGCTGACCTGGGCTGAGAAAAGAGGCAGGAGGCTTTGGCAGGAAACAGCTTCATGTCTGAGACACCCGAGCACTTCCCCATGACTGCACAGGATACATCTTTGTTAGCAGTTTATGAAATAGTCATTATTGACAGATCCACTCGGGGTTATGCCAGCAGCTATGCAAACATGTAGTTTAAAAAGCAGCAACAAAAATGTCCTTCCCAAACGAACAAATCACAGAGGATTAATGAAATGGGGCAGCCAAGGCCTCCTGAGGGAACACCAGGCTAAATTAAACTTGCCATCAGCTGATCAGCATGAAGTTTTCTTCTCAGCAAAACCCATCAAAAGAGATTTCATTGCAAAGCACTTCTTGGACAACTAGTTTTTATTAAAGGGTTCTAAAATATTTTCCTCCTTACTCCAGCAAACATGTCAAACTCTTGCCCAGTCTCTGTGACTGCATTTGCCGTGACCCAGAGAGCGAAGGGGGTTCCCCCTCTTTGATTAGAGCTGAGCTGTCATGCTGAGACCTATTTTGATCCTGGAACTCAAAATAACCCTGTAGACCAAATGGGTCTGTATTTAGATTGTACTGTCTTGCCACTGATAACAGAGATTTCAAAAAAGTGCTTCAACGGGAAGGATTACAGCAGGATCTGTCTGTCCAATACTCCTGTAACTACAATCCCCTTTCCCAAATTCCCAGTGTACTCCCTATGGGCAGCTTGTCTCGATGGCTACAAATCTCTCATAGGAACCACATAACAGGTAGTGACACATTTACAGCACTTTTCATCTTTACAGCACTGTGTGCTGGTCAGTTTTTATTACACTTACCAGACAAAACGCTTTCCTTCGTGTCCACTAGCAAAGAGATTTTTTTTTCCCAGACAAGCTTTTAGTCTGACAATCTGTTACTATAACAATAAAGATATATACACATTTTCCCATATTACAGTAATTGATAGAAAAAGTTAGGTCTAAGCCCAGTACGTTTCTGCCTCCATTCCCAACTAGTCCATCACATCATTCTGAAAACATTCTTTTTACAGTGCCTTAGTACTTGGCACCATCTAGGCCCGAAGTGCTCCCCCAAGGGTTTGCATTAGGCTCAGAAAGGATGAAAGAATGAACTAACAAGATCAGAGCTGTAGCAGGTTCAGCTTTAGGGGCCACAGCAAGTAAATTTCTAGTTTGTAACACTTGCTTATTCCTGAAGTTATTAATCGCTCCCATGCAGTATTTATAGCTGGGCCGTCTGCTTCCCTTTCCCCCAAGCAAAACTGTCACTATTTTAATGCTATAATAAGCTGATTTCCTAATGTATAACTTCAAAGGGAAACTTTCTTCTTCTGCTTGATAAAGTATTAATGGGGATAATGAAGCACGGTGACATGACACAGAACCCCAAGAACCCTTCTGGGGCTCCAATGCAGCACACTCCTTGGCTGGCAGCTTTTGTTCTTGCAGGTTATCTAATAAAGTTGCCTGCAGGAAGTTCTCTGTCTTCTTTCCCAAATTGTGACCAGGGACTAGAACAATTTTCCCAGCACATTCCTTTTCCTTTACAACACACAGTCAAGGTGGTGTAAGAGAATGAGCTGCAGAGGAGGCGCCTTCATTTCACACCTGGGAGGGTTTAGCAACATGGCACAAGCTGGGAGGGATGAAGGTAGAGGCAAGAACACGCCAGAACTAGGTGTGGCTTAAAGGCTCCTCAAGAGAGTGCAAAGAGGATACATCCAACATCCCAGGCTGCATCTGCCAGCCAGACCCACTGCAGATGATACCCAAGGTCACATACAAGCTGCAGCCAAAAATGCTTCTCCCTTTCAGCTAGGGTCGGCCTGGTGGAGCTCCCTCAGTCAATATTTGATGCACAAACATGTCAGTTTAATCTGTCAAACACAACACATGCACCTGTCCTGGGTTTCCAGCACCAGCCCATGCTCCTGCACTGAGATGAATTTGCAGGAACTGCACACAAAACTGCTTGAGGAATTCAAACATGTAGGATGGCTGGAAAGCTGAAAGGGGAGCTGTCAGGGGAAAAGAAAGCTGAAGAATAGCTCAGACAGCAGTTCTTGCTGGGGGCTGGAAGCCACAGGGTGCCAATCATGGACAGGCATCTGCATTGCACTGATATAACTGAGGTGCTGAGCTGCAAGGAACATCACTTCAGATGAGCCCTTCCTGCCTTATCGTGGCTGTCAGCTCTGATGCAGGGGGATAAATGCAGCTGTGCTCTATGGTGATTTATTCAAATTCCCATTCAGGTCTCCAGATTCTATAAATTCTTTTTCTAGCAATGCCAAGGCTTCTGTATAAAACGAAGATGCTGTAAAGCTGGGGAGAACCAGCTCTGCATGTGTGCTGCATACAGGCAACTACAGCACGGACTGGGCTGAGGTGGAGTGACTGGGTTACACCTTGGGGGTGGTGCTGTCCCATCACTCTCTATGAGCTTTCTGTCAGATCTTTCACTGCTTTCCATCTCATTTCATAATGACTGGTATAGCTGCTGCCATCGTGCCCAAACACTCAATTTCAGTTATTTGTCAATATACTCCATATTCAGTTATTAAATCTGAGTAGTACTTACATGAAAAAAATGGATTCTGTGTTACTGGTGCCATCCCACAGGTTTAATGTCACCCCTGGCTAACCTCAATAAGCATTTCGGCACCCCAAGTCATTATTCATTAAAGGAACATCAGCTTCTGGCCTCTGTAATGGGTCCAGTGCTCCATCCTGCTGCGATGGAGCCAGCATCACCCCGTGCCAGTGCTGCAGCACCAGCCTTTCCGTGTGGGAATCACACAATCCTGTTGCTTATTCAGCCTCTCGCAGAGGAATGTTCATTAATGTTTACTGATGTAGAATGCACACACTACATTAGTCACAATCCTATAAGTAAACATGTTTTTCATCCACAGTACATTAATCCTGAGCCTATAAATAAACAGATAGAGCACAGTCATAGCCTGCTAAGATACCCCCTGCAGAAAGAGAGTTACTGTACCAGAATACAGCACAGAGCAGGACTGTGGCATTATGGAGAGGCCACAGTTTTGGTTATTATTGTATAATGGGAGGTTATTTAAAGGAAAAATCGGGATTTAGGTGGGCAGGGTGGGGACATTTCTGTACTGCAGTACTGACTTTTCGTACTGTCTCATTTAAAGGTGTGAGCTGCTGCCCACAGCCTTGGGTAACAACTTTATAATAAAGGCAGCTAAATAAAACTTGGTGTCCCATCAGCAGCACCTAAAAGTTTGGATCATGCACAGAGACTTTTCCATACAAGATGATGAATATACAGTGCCACCTTGCATTCCCACAGTATCCTTTCTACTTGCCCGTCACCCTGAAGGAAAAGCACCACGCTTTCCAAATTAAATACCTACAGGAATGACTTTACCAGACACAGAAGTGTGGCAGCCAAATCAGTGCAAACCAGCTGGGGTGGAGAGGACACTGCTCCCAAAGAAGATGACAAGGAAGCATAAGGAGGCAGAACACGCTCACCTAAAGTGGGATTTGAAGCCATCACAAGTGGATATTGGTGCCTACATGAAAGCTGTAAAAATCAGTTCTTAACAATCCACTTTAGACACCAACCAGCAAAGAAATGCCAGAAAAGGAAAGAAAATAAAAAGAAAAACCATTAAGATGATGAAAAGGTACAGAAAGAAAAACAAAATGGAATTGAGCCCCTTTAACCTCACGCAGATGGGCCTGGAAACTTGAAAATAATTCAATACCAGGAAAGAGAAAGGAAAAAGGAAAGAGAAGGGGACTTAGTATTTAATCTAAGTCACAGTTTCACTGGTTGTGTCTTATTCTTTAGCACAGCATTGGGCTAGACCCGACATTTTTGTCTTTGTAATAAATAATAGTTGTGTTTTAACAGGTGATGAACCTACAAGTAAGAGCATCTTACAAGCCTTTCTGGCTGTGTGCACCTGTGTCTGTACAACCTGAATTATGTTCAGGAGGCCATAAAACAGAGAGCGCTGAGCACTACTCAGATGGTTGGTAATATGATGCATTGGCTATTTTAATTAACTTCCCCACTGGGAGCTGACTGTTTATACAGAGCACAATAAAATGCGTTCTTAATTTTTAAGACTTTAAAGATAACAAGACAAAATTAGATCAAGCTATTTAGGGCTGCCTCTAGAGATCAGGAGTGTTGTGCTCCTCTTTCCCTCATGAGGAGTGGACCAAGCCAGCAGCATTGAAGAGGGAGTGTGGATGATTGCTAAGGCATGAGATTTACGTGATATACAGAATATCTGAGGCCTGAGCAAATTTCTCTCTAACATTTCCCTTCAAGTGTTTGTACTGCATCTTATCCTGTGAAAGGCACTTAAGCAATCAGAAAAAAAGTTGACTATTAGTAAACTGCTTTCTTTTCTGGTTTTTCTTCTCAAGAGGGTATAATCAAGGGAAATGTAATTGTTCATGAAAGACAACATCTGCATCACGTATCCATCACATTTCCACTTAGAAAGCTTCCCAGTGCAGCTGTTGTTTGGTGTGCATTACCTTTACACTCATCATTAATGAAGTTGATTTCGTTCTTAGAGACCTGGAAGCTGGAACAGGAGGTGATGTTTATGTCCAGAGCATCTGTGTGCTTTTGATAGGAGATGCACCTCACCAAAAGTGGACACAGATGACTAAACCAGTGGCCAAGGCATGTTGACTTTTGATTTTATTTAACAGTAATGAAATGTAACAAGTGCACCAGAGGGATGCATTTTCATAAGCAGACAAGCAGATGGGTGAAGAAATTTGACTTGCTATAAAAAGCTCATAACTGCCAAGCAGCCTGAAAGGCCCCATGGAAGGAGTCGTCTCCTGCACAGTGAATTCCCTCGTCAAAGATTCCACATTTTATGTGAGAGTCCCTCTCCTTGGCATTTCACATCCTACAGGTGATAAGCCTAATGCATGGCTGCTGGAGGCTAGCCAGAAGCCATACACTGCCAGACCACATTTTGCTTGAATTCTTCCACATTTTCCTCTTACTTAGGGGTGGGTGGAGTGTGGGTGAGGAGGACAGAGGTTTAAATGGGAATTGTTCATTCAATTGATTTTGCTTCCTTGTGGAAATAATGTTTTTCCAATAAATTGCATTAGAACCGCAGAGGTTCTCTACTTCAAATGGTCCAAAATCACACCCGTGCTGGGGGAGAGGTTAATATCAACTGTCACCCAAAGATTAGGCACTAGGCCAACCAAGCCACAGCAAACCAAACCCAGCTCTTCCCCATTTGCACTGCACCAGTCAGACAGACAGCTGTATCCTTTCCATACCTTAAACTGGAGAAATCCATAATTTGATGGAACACAGTGGGACTTAGTTGTAAATCTGTTTTTTTCTATGTCTGGGCTGTATCTCAGACCAGAGCTGAGATCTCCTAAATCTGCTATGGCAGCACCACAGATACACTGCTAAATTTTAGGGGCAAAAATACTTCAGATCCTTTGTAGTTGTGATCATTGAACCCATCCAAAATACCCACAACAGGCACGAAAGCAGTAAAAATGTCAGCAACCAAGTGGGAGGGAGCAGTAAGTGAAGCATTTCTGTTTTCCCACACCAGAGTAGCACCACACTACCACCCACAGCAGCCCTTAATGGCAAACTCTTCTCATTATGTTCACAGCACACAGAACACAAATTTAACTTATCAAAATCACAATCAATAAGGCATTTCTTAAATTACCTAGATTCAGAAGAAACGAGGAAAATTAATTAGTGCTGCTTATGCCTGGGTGAAGGCTTACACTGAAGGTCCAGATCAATACTTTTGAATATAGATGCTGAGAGTCAGTCCCATCACCCTGACAAGACTGGTGGATGGTGGCACTTCTAAAATCCAGGCAGCTCCCTATCAATATTCCATAAGCTCTTTACTGCTCTAGAATGCTTCTCTCAGAGCAGCAGTCATCGTCAGCCTGCTTCAGTGTTCACCATACCAACCTGTTTCTTTGTTGTGCCCAAGCTTTTGTCTTTGGGATTCCACATGCAAACTGATTTTCCTGGTTATTTGTGTTCATTTGCAAGAGGCACAAGTCATCAAGAGCAGACACAGATGAACACTCCATTGCTCATCGTGGGTTTTCTTTTTAATACCAACACAGCGTAGCGAGCCAGCTTGAGAAATGCGTGTTTATAACCGGTCAGCCAGATGGAAAAATCTGATTTGCTGTAAAAGCTTATAGCTGCTGAAAATCTTCAGGATTTGCTGGAAGGACTCAGCTGTAACAAATCATGCCAGGGTACTAAGAAGACTGATGGTGCTTTGTCCAGCTGTTGTCTCAGCAGCAGCTCTCCCTCAGCCGAGGCTGCACCTGAGGAGCTGCCCTGGGACGGGCAGTGTGGAACCGCTGGTGCTGGGGAATGGGCAAACCCCAGATATTCTGGGGGTGGTGTCAGAGCAGCCCTTCTCTGCATGCACATTCCCACTGCCCGAGCCAGCCGGCTTCGTTTGGAGGGATCCTGCTCTGAGCACCCGGAGATGGCTCAGCCATGCAAACCAGGCACAGCAGGTGGGGACAGTCGGGGGATTTGCTTCAAAAGAGCCCTGACACCCAAACCACAGCACCACCGCAGACACATCCACACACACAGAGCTGTCCTGGGCAAACAGGAGCCTGGGGAGCAGGTTCACAGTCAGTGTGGAGTGTCTGTTAACTCCAGTCAGAGCTCAGCCCTCCACAAACTGCCAACACCCTCTGAAATCCAAGTCCCTGCCTCCGTAACATCTGAGCAACATCAGCTCTAAAAGGCCTGAACCTCCCAAAGGAACAGGAGATGCTTCTGCCAAAATTCCTCATATCAGAAACTGTTGTCTGTCAGGCCTCCAGATCCAGCCTGTGCTGGAGGAGATGTCGACACCATCGTGGTGGATTTCAGACCTCCCCAGCACACAGAGACTCCTCTCAGCTATCCCTGGGAGCCCAGTTTCCACAGTCCTTCACCTCCTCTACACCCCAAAGCAACTGTTTTACTTTCTGCTTGCTCCTAATCTGTTTTGCAAGTATAATTCAAATGAACTTGTCTACGGACTACAACATCTCCTCGTCATCCACAAGCAGAGCACACAGAATATATATTTTTGCAAGTCTTCGCAGGCGAAACATTTCTTTTGCACCTAAAATGAGATCTGCAGAGACACAAAAGATATCCAAAAGCTGCCATGAGCTGTTAGTCCAGTTGAACTGGAGGCGTATCAGAGTCAGCGAGCCCTTTCAAGGCTCTGGGAAATGCTTTGCCTCTCCTCTATGTAGTTTTTCTCCTGCTGCAGGCATACACAAATTTTACCCTGATAGGGAAAAAAATTGCTATTCACTTTATAATTTATGTTTTTGTGAAAAGCAGTTTTCATATTTTTGGCTCTGAGTCTCTGGAAGCCTGGATCATAAAAGGGTCAAGGTTCTCCAGCTATCCATGCTTGCAGGGCAGGTACTGTGATAAGAATAAAGTGTCTGTTCAACATAGATGAAAACAAGAAATACCCACTCTGAAACAGAAAAAATAATAAGCTGTGCAGAGTCACACTGGATTTTGGCATTGTAATATGACAGATATCCTTAAAAGCACTCTGGAAGCAGCTTCATCAGCACTAAATACTTACTAAATGAAGCTGTTGAGGCCACACCTGCATGTCTGATAAATGCCAGGTTCCCTGTTTCATGCCCCAGTGAGAATTCAGCTTCCCTCTGGCAATGTGGAGCACCCTAACACACAGCCCTACAGTGGGAAGGCACCAAACTCATCATCATGCCTGCTCAGGTAATGCTCCTGCCTGCTTTCCTGAGGTTGGGGAAAGGGAACATCACTGAAAAACATATTCTGCTGCTTTAAAACCCAGCAGTGATGACTGGAATCCATAAATCAGATTGGAGGAGGTTTTTTCCCCAGACTTGTGGGACTGCTCCAAGCATAATTAGGTTTTGGGCTTACAAAAAATGCCAGCATCTGTTGCCTGCTCTGTGCATGCTGCCAGTCTGAGGGGACTGCTCCGGGCTCACTATAGCTTTTGTTCTCACAAATAGAGAAAACTCTGTCAAGCCTGGAGCAGGGCTGCTGGCCAAGGGACTCTGAGACTCACATTATGTGTGGGACTGGGAGCAGAGGAGGAAGAAGGAGAGGAAGGATATTGAACTCAGAATGCCTCGTTCCCTGGTTCAATTTAATTTGATGAGTCTTAGTTTAAATTAAGACAGGGAAAACTCCCAATAACAGCTTCTGCCAACAATCTCATTACAAAATAATGCTGGTGTAAAATAATCACAAACATATGCATATCTCTCTCTTTAAAGTCAGTTCCAAGAATTCAGAGACTGGCCAAGCCCCTTGCTGATTAGCAAGGAAAGATCATTTCATTGGATGAAAAAGCTTTCCCCCCTCATTCACAACAGAGAAAAACATCACAGCAATTCCAGCAGAGCAACCCCATCTCCAGCAACCCAGGGTGCAAGGGAAGGTTAACAGAGAGGGATCTGTTAGTCCTTCTCCTCCACTTCCTCGAGGAAACTCCAGGGGAGCTTCCTGGAGACAGAGGTGCCAGCACCATCCACGGTCATCACACCCACATGGTACCTCCCCCCCAAAACTGCTTAATGCAAAACCTCAGGCTGTGAAGGCTTTAAAGGAGGCCTATGCCCTTTCTGATTCTTAACAATTCTCTAAGGACTGCTCGTAGCAGCAGCAGCTGCAGGTCACTGCACACAGGATTGCAGTGCAAACAGCATCCTGCAGAACCGTGTGCCAGCCCAGAAGCTTCTATCCAAATCCAGCTGAACTTTTAAGTCCATTTGGGTTCAAATCCCTTGAATTCCACCTAAGTTAGTATTCCTTTCATTTCTAGATAAGCAACTCCATCAGTTCCTCTTGTTTCAAATCTGAACTCCCAACCTCTTTGGACTCAGTACCTTGATCCCCTCCCTCAGCACGGTGCCTCTTTCCTTTCTCTGTACATTACTGTACTGCAAAACCATTGCTCAAGCTTGATGATGCTCTTCTTTTCCTCCTCTGAAGCTCAGAAACACTTCCAGGAATCCTCCCATTATTTTTAAAGTGCTGCTTCACTTCTCCAAGTCAGGAGGAAATTCATTCCCATACCCCCAGCATCTCCCACACAGGGGTAACCCATTAGATTATTTGCTTGTAAGTAGCACTGATTCTAACTCTGGGGACCATGTTCAGCCAGCTCAAACTTGAATACATTTTTAGGAATACATTATGTATGAGAGTACAGCTATCCAAATGGAGTTAAAGAAAAAAAAATAATAGAAGCTGAGTGTTGAGAGAGGGAAGAGTCAAATTACCTACCCTGCCTCATACCAGCACAGGAAATTTATGAAGTTAACATGAACATGTACTTCATAGCACAGGGGATTGGCAGGTGGCAATATATACTTTATACTGTCAGAAATGTAAATTTTCAAAGACATCCATCAGGTGCCTCTTAGCCAGGAGGGACACGCACAGCCAGGGACAGGGTCAGCAGCATGAGCCTTTGCACTCTGTCTTTGCTACAGCCACCAGTAAAGCATTACAATAAAACCAAAGTGAGCTGTCACGCCATGAAACACAAGGTTGTGCACAGTCTGCCCAAGGAGAAGGGCAATAGTTCTGCAGAAATAAAGCAAAACCTACCACAAACTGTATCTAAAACATGTGCAAAGTTGCTGGAGATTTTGCCCTCAATACACCGTGCTCTTCAGTCCTGCAGGTTTTCTGTCAAAGAGCTTTGATGCCAAAAATACCAGGTTTGCAATTATATCATTTACCTTTTTATTTTCTTATCTACTTTTCTAAAAACGTAAAGAAATATTTAAAATAATTTGATGAAGGATAAATTAAGAAGTGCCTTGAACTAAAAAGAGTAAAAAGCCATTAAGTGGACATGTAGAGGGAAAACGGTATAATGATATGCTACCTCTACATGATTAAGAAGTTAAAATGGTCTATGAAAGAAAGGTTGTATTGAAGGCAAAATAATAGACCTATTTCCAGCACATTTCAAACAAAAGACTGGTAACATGAGTTGTCAAACATTTCTGAGATCAAAAGGCTCCTGGAGAGTTAAAAAAGTTAAAAGAAACATTTCTGTTTGCAGGAAGGAGAGTAACAGACACCAGAAATGAAGATTTTCTTCTCTCAAGTCTGCTCCTGACCAGCACACTTAAACCCAGGAGAGACCATGGGGGATTCATTCCCAACTGCAGGTTAACAGAAAGGCACCACACCTGTAATCCCCCAAGTTCTGCAGAAAAAGGGAAAAGTAGACAATAACACCCCAACCACATTGTGCTGGACAGGCAAGGCTGTGTTAGAAAAACCTGGCTTCGCTCAGCACGGCACAGTCCTGCCCCGCCTGCTTGGGAGGCAGAGCCATCCCTGTTCGGGCGTGACCCAGGATGACCAGGAACAAGTGATGCACACAGGAAAAGGCAGATGCCACCTTTGCTCCGTGGTGTCTCTTAGGGGCCAGCTAAGCAAATCCTGCTGGGAAAAGGACCAGGGTTACTGCAGGCACTCTCCAAGACACAGACATGGTCACTGCTTTGATGCTCTGCCAATTTTTGGTGCAAAATGGTGAAGAGATGAAACATCTTGAAAACAGCATGAAATCCCCCCCAGTGCCTCAGCCCTGGAGTGATTCTCAGTGCAAACGTAATTACCTCCTTCATTAGCAGCCCTCAGGCTGCTCTGCGGACACAACGACCTCCTGGGCATTTTGACGTGCTAATCTGGCAATTTCGTCTGAGACCAGCTAGATAAAATTAATTGTGGAGTCAGGGTGCAATTGTTACAGAGTGGCTTGTTTTGAACAAGCCCTTCTTCCCCTCTCTCTCTCTCCGTCTAGTCTTGTTCAAACCTCCAGGATCAGCCACACCAAAAAGACACATCAAGTCAAGCAATATCTCTTGGGTTTGCTTTTTAAGGCACTGGATGCTGTCATAAATAGCAATCCCCGGCCGGGTTTGGAAGCCCGCTGGCTCAAACACCCATGGAATTTCATGTGCGAAGCGCACGCGAGATCAAACGCAACCATCACTGTTAGAGCAGCTCCTACACAGGCACTTTGTGCTTCAGGAATAACTTGAGAGCTGCAAGAGGAATAAAAGAAGGTGAACATTATTGTGCAGCTGAATGGAGACTCAGCATTGCTTTGTACATTGCTTGTGGTGGAAGGGCTCCAAGACAATTCACCATCCACCACAAGCACACATGAAAGCCGCTGACTTTTTCTAAAAACAAGAAATCGAAGCGTGAACCTTGAGAGTTTTATGAAAGCCAAAGCAACACACACACAACAGTTGAAAGAAATAAGCCTTTGGCAGCCCTAAGTTGTAAAACACGGCAAAGCAGAACCTGTGGTGGCACTTGATAAATCTCCAAGTGCCTTGTCATAACCTCGTGACACTGGGAGTTACAGTCTCCAGCGTGACACTTTGAGAAGTGTTGTTTTTAAAACAAAATCAGAAAGAAAAAAAATGAGATATAAATCATTAACAGAAGTAATGAGATTTTTTTTTAGCTCTTTTTATAGGAGTGTGGCCATCCTGCAATGTTGTAAAGAGCCTCTTTTTAGAAAATACCACAGATCTATGGTACAAAACAGGATTTTGGAGATCTTTCTTAAAATAAAAGGAAGAAAGAAATCAAAACTCTGATACCTCTGAATGGAGAAGTCCAAGACGTACTGATATATTCTGAGTTTACTAGTAGATTACTACCAAATTTATAACAATAACTACAAAATTATCTAAATTAATATAAATCAGTCTAGCTGATGATGTTCAGAGATCTATGAGGCAACACAAGTATTTAGAGGGATTTTACTTTAAACAAACATTATGAGGCCACACAGAGTCAAAACAGAGCCCTGAAAAAGGATTGTAAAATACACATGTGAAGCATTGAACATGTAAATGAGGATTTCCATAAAGCAGACTGCAATAAAGACCTTTAGAACACATGAGATGAGTTTTAAATGAGGGTAAATATTGTTGCTACCTGACTGCAAACAACTGATAGGCTTTAGGAGGCCTATGAGGGAAATGTAAACTCACTTAGATCTGATGTGCACAAACAGCAGAAAGGCATTTGCAAGCAAAATTTTGTTCATGCCAGTAGGATCACAATCGGCAGCTGCACTGGCTAATCTGATCAGTGGGACCTTCATTTTATGCACCCAAAATAAGCTTTTAGGTAACACGATTTTCCAAGAGACACTTGTGAGTCAAATAGTTGGTTCGTACCCATCTAATATCAATTTTTAAATGTTGTTCTTCTTTTAAATCCACTCCTATCTCCAGCCTCAGGTCCTTTTGCAAGCCTATCTCTGCAAAACTGATGCCATCTTGTGGTGGAAAAAATCTCATTCTGATGGTTTCCGTCTCCTTTAATGGCCAAAATAATCCTTGACTAACTCAGTGTTACAAGAACAGTGACTTTATTCCAAACCAGGAATCTCTCCTCAGGACTCCCAGTCTTCAGAATTCCTGTATTTCTGTTAAACTCTAAACGCTTATTCCAGCACTGAAATCAGCTGGAGGAATTGAATCTGCACGCAGACTTCTGCCTCATTCAGAACTGAGCTACGAGCCCTGCAGCCACACTATTTCCATGGACAGCCCAAACCAAGGCTGCTACTCCCAGAACCACCATCTTCTATGGTAAACAACTCAATTTCTTTTCTTTTGCTGAGTCTTCCTCTTGCAAAGTCATTATTTTCAGACACCTGCACTCCTGCCCTACTTCTGGCTTCTTTCAAAGCCAGTATAGCTCACAACACTCTGTCTCTCTCATTCTTTCTATCACCTGGAGATGTTTCACTGACTTCCAGATGTTTTAATCACTTTTTTTCCCATTTTTTCTACTCTCACAGTTTCTTCCAAACTATGTTCTCTACGTACTGACCTCATCTGTTTCACAGAGGTCTGGTCTTCCCTCCTTCCCCTCCACATGTGAGCAGACCCTACCTCTGGGCAAAACAATTCCCTCCATCTCTCACCCCATCCTCCCTGCCCTTCCCCAGGGTGACTGGTGCTGGGAAAGGTAGCATAATTTGGATGATGTGCTGTGAAAGGGAGCTGGAGGACGGAGTGACCAGGAAAAGCAGGCACAGCTCTGTCTCCCTTGCTCAAACTCCTTCCTCCATAGTGTGCAATTGCTCATCAGTCACTTTCAGGCTTCACCAAAACTCACACATAGCTACTGATCAAGAACCTACAGCCCCGCCTGGGCTCCCCCATCCCTGCTGGGGTACCCTGTACCAGGGACTGCATCACCAAAGGCCATCCATTCATCTGCCTTGGCGAGACCCTGCCTTGCCCAAGGATGTCAAGCAAGTTCTCTCGTGTTTCAGGTTGCAGAAATGCCAGGATTTTCTGAAAAACAAATACAGCTAACCAAATCTACCTGCTTTGTGAAAGATTTAATTTGTTGTTCCTTATATTAAGTATTGGATGCTGGTTTATATAAAGGCAAACGACGTGTCAGGTTTGACACTGGCCCAACACCAGGCACCCTCAAAAGCCGCTCGCTCACCCTCCCCTGCCACAGCTGGGCAGAGGAGAGGGGAAAAAATGTTAAACAAAGGCCTCATGACTTGAGATAAGGACTGGGAGAAAACACTCCAAGGGCAGAACAGGTTCAAGTTAGAGGTACAAAGTGAATTTAT